>JAFLJL010002353.1:0-38731 GCA_018398815.1 Conus ventricosus | reverse complement strand
GTACCTAGCTACAGATTGGCATGATACAGAATTATAATAATGAAATCCTCATAGCTGGAGACGACCAAAACTTAGGGACAAATCAAGGCTTAAACACAAGGCCTGCTCCATCCATTTTTAAAAAAGTACCTAGCTCTGAAGAAAGCGATCCAGTTATAAGCCCCCCCCCCCCCCCCCCCCCACAGAAAGCACCCAGAAAGCACTACACCTGTTGATCTGCCTCACACTGACAGTCATACTAGCGAAAAGACAGCCCTTGTTGTATTTTTAACTTTACTGGATTAGCCATACTTTATTTCACTAAAAATTAAATCCAGCAGCTAGCACTCCAATGTCCACAGATGGTCAGCTATATAACCAGCAACTTTGCCTATAGTAGACAAAACCCAACTATTAACACTGCCAATTATGCCAGGCAGAGCATCAAGCGCTTTGGCAGCTAACTTCTTTAATAGGTTTAGCTAGATGTGTAATTATTTTCTAATCCAACTTTTACCAGGCTGGGTGTTGGAGGCGCAGAGAATAATAAAGGGGCATTCTGGCTCCCCCGTCTCAACCAGTTTCGACCGGGCGACTCCAGAATGCCCCTTTTATAGTTCTCTAACAAGTAAGACTTCAATAACATCATTTTCGCACATACAGTCATTTTCAATAACATCATTTTTGCGCAGACAGTCATCAAACTAAGACTTGGCTGAGACACTGTGCGAACAACCCTAATTAGAGGGCTTGGCTTTGTGGCAGGCAGTACCATGTTACGGCGGTACTGGGTGGCTCATGCGATACCTGTAATTAACTAACTGTAACCACCATAAGGCGGGGCTGGTGGCGCTCACCTGACCAGGTTAACCACATTCTTGAACACGAAGCCGGTTTCGCCATTCTTTCCCGGACTGCTGCACAAGAAGGTTGTTTTTGACTGTGCTCCGGTGTGACCACTGTGTTTTGGTTGTGTTTGATTTTAAAATGGCTAACAGGTTTAACCGAAGAACAGGTTTGCGCTATTCAAGATCATAGGGTTTACTTCACTAGCATGTTAGAGTATTTGTCAAAAAAGAACTAGGCGAAGCCTGTTCTCTACCAACAAAACCCAAAAGAAGCATTGCTTTTTTGGAAGGAACAGAAAAGGAAAAAAGTGAACCGACTGCTTGGAAATGCACGACTATCTTAAAGGTTTGTTGGTTCAAGGAAATGAAAACGTTGAAAGAAATATTGCTGAACAAGATATAGCCGGTTTCAATACATGTTGACTATTGATGAGATGGTTCCTTATCTAATAAATGCGCTGCATTGTTGAAAGTCGGCCAAAGCAAAACAATCCATCACGCGTTAATTGTTGGGCGCTGGCTTGAGACAGCTCAAGTCATGTTTAAAAAAACAAAAACGCTACAAACATGGCGTTCATTTCTCAAGACGCAGGTGAACATGGCTGATTCGTAGCTAGAAAACTTATTCAACTTTCTGTGTGTTTTTATAACTATCCTAAATTTCACAAGCTAGGAATCAGTATAAATGAACTGTGTAGCAAACGCCAAACCATTATAGACTTATGCAACAGAATAACGATTTTCGAATGTTCTGGCAAACAAACTAGATAGTTAGGCACAACCTTAGTACATCTAACAGTATGGAAGATAATGTGTACCAGCACTATCTCCATATAAAAGCTCCAAATATACAATGACGGGTTACTACTAACTGGCGATTAAGCACGCCATAAAACACCTAACAGACATAACTCTGTTACCACTGCCAAACCAATTCAACCTGTTTAAAAAGGGAGCACAGCAAACAAGCCAAACCCTATTGCATCACTTGACCTCAAACGTCGGCAGTACAGCCGCCAATGACGTCACACGAGCACCTCAAAGAGCTCGGCGCAAAACTATGCCAATATGCATTATATCACTTACCGCAAAGTGGCAGCACCTCAAAGCTCAGCGCAAACTAGGCCAAACACCCTATTGAATCACTTGGCCTTTTGATTGAGTTGCCCGACACAACCTGTTTGTAGTCACAAACAACTAGTAGTTTCCACTTCCTATTGTTTTTGGTGGTTGTGTGTTCTTCCAACCGCCTTTGCATCACAACCCCACCCCCACCCCACCCCACCCATGCTCTCAAGTCACTATCTAAGGTCTTAATCTCAAGTCACCGGCGCAAGACACTTCTAAGTTCTGAACTCAATTGTCCCAACATCCTCAATTGTCCTCATTCAATCCTCAAGCTTCCTCAAGTCATACCACATTCTTACTCCATCAACCTAAGATCAAACAAAGATCATCCTCTAATACAACCAATTCTTATTTTATCATCCTCAATTCATACTCAAGTTACCCTCGAGATTTAATTAAGTCATCCTCTAATACAACCAAGTTCTTATTCAAGTATCTTATAATATCAAAATAAAACAATACAATTATGTTTTTATCTTAAATATTAGATTCTAATATAGTACACACACTCTCAAAAACGCGTCATCAAATAGATGTCTTGCTTAACGACCTTAGTCGGCAAGATCGTCACATAGAGCTTAATGGAATTCTTACATCCTAAGCAGACCGCATTGATTACAATTCTGTTCTAGAAACTGGTCTTTTTAAAGACTCCATTCCCTTTATTTTATTGACTCCATCTTTTAAACAAATAATAATCCGCCATGATCTATTTTCAATCAATAAAAAACAGAAAATTTTAAAATATATTGGCATCGAAAGGGATCAAAATGATCTTTTTTTCGTTCTGTATGTTGTTGTTACGAATTTTGATTTAGTTTTGGATTGTTGGACTGCATTGGTTTTGTTTCTTGTTACATATTTTTATAACCTAATAACCGCCCCCATCACACAAGGCGCCCCAATAAATGGCAACAAGTTTAATTCCAAAATTCCATAAGCATTGGTGCTGTACCCAATCAACTTGTTCTTGCGTTTTAACCGGCATTGAAACAACTGCTCGCTCTGGCCTTTTCATTCTTGAATGTAACTGTAATTTTTGCTCGTTTTTTTCCACCGTCTGCTAATTTTTTCCTGCTGCACAACCGTCCAGATTATACTTCACTTTCTCCACCTGGTACAAATGTTTTCCTGATCTGCTGATTTCGGCTCGTCATTTTGAAGAAATAAAATCTATATAAATAAATACTTAATCCCATATAACGGCATAACAATGTTCCAAATCTTAGTAAAATCACATCCTAGAGACTCTAATGATTTGCAAAAAGATCCTGCGTAAATCATACATAAAATCTTGTTCACATCAATGTAGCAAATCCAACTGACTAGTTTAGTTACAAACTAAGAACCGTTTCCCACACTTTTACCATCTTAAATCCTCGTTGCGCTTCATACCTGATATATATTTTACCATTCTTGTCGGCACATCTGTTTGAATCTGGTTCTATCTGAATTCATTCGATGAACTGTTTTGTTTTTCCACATGCTCCAAGAATACAGAGCCTTTCCTTTTTGGCTAATCTGGTCATCACCAGGTCATTTGTAATCATAATTCATGAAGTTTATAGATCATCGTGTCATTGTTATAGTAATTATAATGTATTTTAATTTTTTTAAATGACGCCAAAAAACTTTCCAACCTTTTTAATAAGCCATTCTCTGTTATGGAGGTCCTAATGTAGATACACGATCATGGGTAAAGCTTTAAAAAAAACCACAGATCTTGGCAAAAGCTTTGTGGATTCTAAAAACTGATTGCTGTTTATTAAGCTTCATTTGCGAAAAGATTTCTAGTTAAGCAAGATATAATTTCCAGAGAAATATAAATATTAAAAAAAAAAAAACATTTATAAAAAATGCTTCACTCTAATGAAATTAAGTCCGTTGTGAAAATCGCTTGCTATTACGAATAATTACGCGTTTAGTAAACTCGGGATGACGGCAAGAAGAAAAGACATAAACAAAACTTGAAGGCAACTACTGCAACACAAAGATCGCTATGAAAAGCAGAGAATTGAACATTAGAATTTTATTAAAGATACCCTGAAAAAACAGGCCACACTGCCTTACACATTTAAAGATGTTGCTCAAGCAATAAAAGAATATTAACTTAACAGAAAACCAATCGAACATTCCCCCCAAAATTCATGACTTTTTATCAAACATCAAAAAAACAAAAGATTCAAGAATCGCGTTTATTGTCCTTTGCATGACCGTCGTGTATGTTTGTTGCGCATAATAATGCTGCAGTAAAAATGAACAAAATCATTATACGCCAAAGGATATTGAAGGAATAACACAATTAAAAGCTAAGCAAGACACAGTCACGCAACAAACACAAAGAATGTTATCTAAACAAGCGATTGTCAAATTTATTACTCTCACCTAACGATTACAGAACCGCAGCTTTGTGAATACAACACCGAACGACAACCCATCAAATGGATCTTTAATATTACCCCATAATACGATAGACGAAAAAATAATACGCACTTACAGTCATTGAAGTACGTCAAGATACAAAGATGCAGAACCATTTAACACAAAAGTGCTCTGCTGTTGCTGTTGCCATACACATATACAACTAGCCCTCGTAACGAATCCTAGCATGATTCAAACATTGAAGGGAAAAGAATTACAGCCGATAATCAATTATTTTAAAACATAAGTACATTATAATAGCATCCCAGAGTCACAGATCACAGGCTTAGTTGAAAACTTTAACAAACAGTTATCTGAAAGACTTTTTTCACTATCAGTAACACAGAAGCTGAGTCTTGACAATTCTCCAACACGAATGGTTAGAAAAAAGACGTGCCCCTCGATTTTGCCGCCAATGTAATAATGAAGAAATAAAGGCTAAAACCATACAAGCAACAAAAGAAAAAAATAAATGTTGCTGAAGGATAGTCCTTCATCCACAAACTATTGCCGTTTGGTTTGAAAGTAAGTAACCTTTTGATTTACCGGGAAGAAGAACACTTCGCATCAGGCAACCGACCAATTTGGAGTGTTTTGATCCATATAAATAAAAACAATTTAAAAATAATCCCCCCTTATTAATTACGAGAAACTGACACAACAAAACAACCAGCCTCCTCAAGATCATTTTGTTGAAAGAAAACTGCAAAATGCCCACAGACACAGTTTCCCGTAATTAATTTATGGTACTCCAATGCCCAAGCATATGAATACTCTGGATTAAACAAACACACGTTTTTGTTTTGTTCTATTTCGAATGACTTCCATTATACAAACCGATGTTTTGACTCATGTAGATTAGATCGCATTTACGTTTCATATAAATCTTATTTCAAACAATGCTTCTTGTTTGTTGTAATTAATATTTTGACTGCAAACACTCGAATATTCCTTTTGCTTTCTTTAATGTTTTCCCCTGCTCGAAATACTTACATTTTCACCTATAAACAATAAACTCCTTAATCACCCCCTCCAAAATTCATCCATCATCTTCCTAAAACGCTTCTTGTTAATCGTTGAATGGCAAAGTCGCTTCGTTTAGTAATCGTACGTTTCATAGCCATCCTGCATGCCCATTCGCTACTTCTATTTCCATTCTTTATAATTCTTCAGTAGGGATACTATAACCAAACTATCTGTATCTGTGAAATACTTGACTCTGGATACAGGTTAAAGTATCATAAAATAACACTAACATTAAAAGCATTGATAATTCTAAAAGACGTATCCCCAATAAATCAGTTTGGCCAATTTACTTTCTTGTTTTTCCATTATTATCCAAAAACTGATCATGAATCGTTCTAAGTCCTGATAATTTGTTTTAAGTCAGCTTAATTGCTTCGTTCTCTGGTGACCAATCTGAACATCTTTCGCTTGTTGCGGATTCTCCATAGTCCCTTTCCCCCCCAAAAACAAGCCCCTTTTTTTTTTTTTTTTTTTTTTGTTCATCAACTTGAAAAGTCTTTTCTGAAGCATCTTGGATATGGTTCTAATCATGGTTCATCCATGATTATGGTTTCAGGAACGTCTTGACAAAAGCAATTAATACGATGAACTGCTCTCAACGTTCAACAACCGATGTCCTTAAATAAAATTTAGAATTCGTAATGCAGACGAAAATTTTTTCCTCAAAGATTAACACAAGTATGGTGTTCTGTTTTTTTTGGCCATCTATTAGCTTTCTGCAGCTAATGAAATCATTATGCAGTCATGGAGTTCTAAAACATGAATATTCAAGTCAACTTCTAGAATTATCCACGCTGTACCCTCTCAAACCTGCCCCAACCACTTTAATCCTTATTAATAATTATTCGTACCACCACTTGTGTACATTTTAAAGTTACAGTAATGGAATGAATGCGCCAATTCCCATCCATACAGATTGGTTAGCATCTAACTACATAAGAAAGTTAACCTATTACTTATCTATCTCAAGTAGATTTGGTTGTTTGCATATACATAATGAAAGCGACGCATACTAATTCCTCCGCGCAATCCGTTTTTCAACATCTGAATCATCATTGTAGTCCGACAATATATCCAATCTTACTCCAGTAAACTTAAGAAAGCATCCCAATCTCATGCCCTGCGCAGAAATGTAAAGAGCAGGATCCAGCATAATGTTTCATGCAGGTCTTTTCTATAAATTTCTAAAAAAATCCTCCAACAAACATACACACCATCAAGTAGAATCAAGAAGTCCTCCCAACTTTTACAATCTAACTTCTCCACCAACTTGACCTCTGGTAATCGAATCACTAATGCCCTTTCCGCTAAACAAAAATACGCTTCTTTAGTCGAAGTGAATCTTCGGTCAAACCTTTCCCAACTGTTACATTACTCATAAGGATAAACCCCTTTCTACCAAACCTCCTTTCCAACAAGAGTTGGGTCAAAATATTCTTCTGTTATTGGGCAGCTTTAAAGGACATAGCCCATGACTCTAATATCCATCAGTGTTTGCATAAGACATAAAAAGACATGTTCTTCAATTAAAGCACATGTACTTTTCTGATACTGTGCAAATGCATGTACCCCCTGAAGGCCCTGTTACTGCTTGCATATAATGATAGTCATAACCACGCAGTTGTGAAATGATAATACAGGCAGCTTCCATGACTTTGTTCAAACTTTGTTGAAATTGCATTTACCGTGTGCTGCTCTCCTCTGAACTTCCCACTAAGTATCATGGTCTCTTACTTCGATCCGCTAACGTCCTGATGAGAGGCCTTAAATCCGTCAAATCCAACAATTGTGGGCTGAGTCATAACTGCTGTTGTTCCATCAGCGTCCCATCATATTTCAATAAATTCATATAGATAGAACAATAATTACGCCCTGTGCTGCATCCCTTGAAAAAATCTTCTAGCCGCATTTTGTCCACTGTATAATACTGGCGTTTGAATGCGCCATCCGATCAGACGACAAGTGAAAGCAAATGACTCAAATCTGTGGATTACTCACAAAGTCTTTTTGAGACGTTTCGTGGGTGACCCTCAAAAGAAACAATGAGTGAATTCAAGTCCTCGTAAACCACAAAGGGCTCGTTTGCAGCCGTTTTCCAGTTCTTAAAAGACTAACTATAGATCCGTTGGGCGTAATTAGTTCTGTATTACATCACCAAACTTACAATTTTGTATAATTCAAGCGCGCTGAGCAGATGAATTCTTGACAAACATTTTTCTACAAATTCATGGTTGCTATTTTTATAGTAGTATAAGCTAACATCTACTCCATTGTTCGTATCAATGATGTAATGCATAGCCCCCGCTGAAAGCATCAGCCGTAAGACGCACATGGCTTTGTCTGGTTCGCCAATCGTTGACTGTTCTTGACGATTTTAGTCCGTTGTAATTTTTTCCGTCCACTCTCCAATTTTGGTAGTCACATTGACATTATTGGAATTGTTTTGTTCTTCACACTGACAATGGAATCCCATCGCTAAACAGGAAAGGAAATTCCACTAAATTAGAATCATTGATGTAAGGATTCAAGTTAGACACTCTCTCTGGCTTTTTGCGGCGTATCACCTTCTTGCAAGAACACACCACCTAAAACATTTTTGACCGAATCTTTATTTTAAACTCTCTTTTTGCGACCTAAATCAGGAGTATGAATTAACCTTACCTACAATCGTGCATATTTAGCCTTTTAATCTGATCTCTAAGAGACTTCCCTACTGACCAACCAGACCTCTCATTATGCTTCTTCAGCAGCCGACATCAACCTGTGTAAGCATTGTCCCCCACCAGTCGTTAATCTTACAAAAAAGTAACCTGTAGTTTATTGAGACCGCCAGACATCTAGATTTTCTTCAATTATTGTAAATATCATTAAAACAGCTAACTTTACTTTAACTGGTGTCCTATTTTGTTTACTCCTGGAACTTAGACATAGCATGCACAACACTATTCCTGTACGTTTTTGGATCAACTACTTCTAGATCAATATCGCTTAAAAGCTTTTGACAAACGTCTCTCCCTCGACATTCCTCAAACAATTCGCCAGGGCCTCCTAATATCTTATCAACTGATTTCTTTTCTAACTCAAAATATTTATTTAAATTAAAAACCAAATTACAACGACCCCAAATCGAGCTTAATCATAATCCAATCTACGGTCTTTTTGTCTTGTACTCATACACTAAAGTATAAACACCCTTTTGGCGTGTTAATTTAGCTGTTTTAGAACAGAGTTTAATGTTTCGTTTACTTTTTTTAAGCATACCTTTTTAAATCTCTCGTCGTCTGCTTTGAGAAAAATGGTGGTGTCCTTATTCTCACAAACAAATCCTCACCCCCAAAATTACAAAAATGACTAACCAACACCTAACCAACCTACCCCCTACCACACAACCAACCACATATACAAGCATACCATCCCATAAAATTCTTACCTCCCGCTCTATCCAAACCCCAAACACTCTAAACATCCGCTCTGCACCTAGAACCATAAACAACAATGCCCACACTGCATATATCAAAAATGTCTAACTTAAAAACTACCAAAAAATCGACTCCTCCCTCCCACCCTCACCGATCCCCCCTTCCCCCTCTCCACCCTCCCCCCATCAGTCCACGTCTTCCCCTCATCCTGAGCGCGGCACAGTTCCCAGCAGCACCTACGTCCACCTCCTATAAACCATTGAGGTCCTCAGTCCCTCCCACCACTACTAAGCACCCAGACTACCCCACGGTATCACACTCATACCCTGTCCACCGCCGCCTACCCAATCGAAATGGGGGAAAAGTTTGCTTTACAAAAGTCCCATGTTCCTGCACAATAATAAGTTTGAAGCAATAATGTACATGATGGTGATTATACAACTGCCAGGAGAATTTCTACAACCGGTATAGCAGAGGTGCGAGCACGTGGGCAAATATACAACATCGTGCAGGTGCAGAGAGGACGACGTTGGAGTTGATGTTGCCGTTCTAAAGTAGCAGAGTTTTGCCTGCAATCAAGGTCTCTTTGTTGGGGGGGGGTAGGGTACTTTTGGATAATTCAGTAACAGACATGCTAGTTTTTTTTAAAAATGAAAAAAAACATAAGACGTTCAAGACAACTCCATCATGATAAACCAAGGCACTGGCACCCATACAAATATACCGGGGGCGAGAGTATCCAAATTAATAAAAAACCAACACGTACCAATACCCTACGAAACCAAACATCCTCCACAAAAACTAGTACACTCCCCTCTAATGACCATAAACAAACACTACACCACCCAAAACAACACCCGACAGACCACATACACACGTTTGAGGTTTTACCCCTATATACTCCCAGCCCACTTTCAGGGTATGCCACAGTATTGAGACACAAGAAGGTTGTCAATCCATACCCCGAATTATGGATTTATAGGGTGTTTAACAACTCAATCCAGGCCTAACCCAAGAGCCTGATTCTCACAAACTCCCCCCCGTCACATCAGTAATCCAAACACCCCTCGCACCTCCCCCACCCCCCCCAAAAAATCTAACCAAACTGACCCCCAGCAGAACCGTCTAACGACCGGCCCGCTCTCCACGCTATAGGTACAGGCCTATGCCCCATCCAAACTGACCATATTACGATGTGTTCCGTTACTAGATTAGTCATTACAAGCGCACCATATACACCTAGCATTCTATGGGGGGCGAAAGGTACTTCAATCTTCAGCACATGCAAAGAGCGAAATCCCTTACCAGCGATTGTATTTAACAGATGCCACTAAATTCAAATTCTGCCCTTATATCGACTGCCCTCATATATTAACTTAATCCTTCTGCCGCACAGTTGCTATACCTCCCACATTCTCAATCCAACTTTATGCTCCAATAGATAAATTGATGCCCCAATCCTCCTTGCAACATTCGAGTTGCCAACTACACCGACCACAGCACTCCCCTTGCTGAAGACAGAAAATGGCTGAACATTGCTTACGGAGTCTATTGAAGCAGATCACTACGTATAGTATACAGAAAGCCCGGAACGACTAACGTGACGAGCCCACCAGTTCATATTTACTCTGTCCCCCAAGCACTACATTTGTTCCATGTCGCAAGGGCAAAAACCCGCCCGTCAGACCGCCATCAGCCGGTCCACGGGACCGAGCTGCTGATATCTCCCCACCAACGTGTACACCTCCCCATTTCGAGCACGCCGGCCAATAATGAAGCAGCATATCCCATTTGCCGTACGGATAATCGAGGCGCTAAAACAAGGGAGTTTTTAGGTTGCTTAACCATCTATTCTATCTTCATTGTCATATTTCCTTGAAGACGCAAAGAGGCGATCGCCTTCATTTACGGCGGATTAGCCATAGAACGAGGAATAGTTAACGTCCACAAATGTGTACATGGCATAGATAGACACGGCCACACTAACAAGAACAATGGCCTCGACACACGTGAAACACTCCCAAAACCAACCCGTCAAGATCCGCTGCCACGTAAACCAGGCCACGCAGATCAGTGTAGGGGAGGTGACAGATGTTGAACGGCTAGGGTACACAATGAAGCCAGACATGATTGGGGGGGGGGGGGGGGGGGGGGTGGGGCGCGCAGGGTTGGGGCCGGGGGTGGGGGGGGCTGCCGAGGTACCCGAACCATGTAAGCCCCAGAAAGGCTCGCACAGGGCTCGGGTACGTGGTCCCCAGCAGGTCCCGTGTCTACCCGCCATATATCAGATCGCGCCACGCCACGACTCCCTTCATACAAAAGGCCCCGGACCGTAACACAATACCGATTACAAAGTCCCGAAACTCCGCGGGATATTGGTTTATCCCCTGTGTTTAGGGGTGATATTGCCAAGTTTAGATACAATATCCGCTTTCAAAGGCTGGACAGAGACACGAGATCCATAAGCTTGTTGACATCATTGCACAAACAAACTTAACACTAACCAACAAAAGCCCCCACATTCCGTCCCAATTGCTTTTCCGCCTCTACACCACAGCAACCTTACTGTCCCGTCCCCATCTAGCCCAGGCAGAACCTAAGTACCTGCTTGCATGTGTCCCACTGCTCAAGGCTCTCAATTACATGATGAAAAAGTAGAGAAGCGGGGGGCCAAGGGCTAGAATAATGGACCCTCACGACCTGTTCAGAACCTAAGAAACCAACGTTGAGGAATAGACCCCGCCATATAATAGACCCTACTGATAATTAAACCACTAGCAGATAACCATAGATATGTTCGCACCGACCAAGGAACGACACTAGTTTCCGCTTACGCAAAAACGAAACCCCATACAAGGGATTAGTAGGGCTGGTAGGCAGTTAGACAAAGGCTCCTTCCGAGCAAGCGAGCGGTATCGCCTTGGGCTTTACCAAAACAAATCCAACATTAGATCCGAAGGAAGTTGCACCACTTCAAAACAACGCTACCACGAACTACCAACAAAGTAAGCCAAATACGAAACACGCCAGTTTGAAGATTAAGACAAACAGGCATCAGAATCGATAAATGGGGGCATGAGTGGAGCAAGAAACCACGAGGAAGGAAGAGAGAAACGAGCCTTAAAAACAATTGCCGAACCAGCGCTACCTTAAGAGAACTATTAGCCCTTGATCGTGCTATAAGGAACCATCCGGTGGGAATTATTAAACAATTTAGGCAAAACTGTCTTGAACTAAAGGAGGCATATAGTAAAAGAAAAAAGTAAAACTTTGCTGGAGGCTGACGAACCAAACTTAGCGTGATGGTTAATGAAAGAATAACAAAGACTAGATAACTGTATATAGTAAGATTAGATTGTATAAAGTGTTGGATTAATTGTTAATTATAATATGAATTACGATAAGGCGAGGAGATGTTTGTGTATATTATAAATATTGATGTGTTATGTGTTAGTAAACATTAGAGTGAATTTAGTTTATATAGAGGGTTTGGGATTGGTGGATATTTTGATTGAGTGTTTTATGAAGTGGTGGGATTGTAGTGTATAGGTGTGGGGGATTGTTATGGTGGGGGGGGGGTAAGTGGATGGGAGGATAAGAATGATAAGAATAATGTTTATGATTGGGGTTTGTTTAGGAGTATTGATGAGGGAGTGGGTGGTTTTTTTTGTGAGGGGGGGGGTTTGAGTGGTAGAGGGGTAAGGGGGTGTGGGGGGTGGGGGGTAGAGGGGGGGGGAGTAGGATTGATTTGGTGGGAAGGGTTTGGAATATTAAGGTGGTATGGTGGAAGATTTTGTGGGGGGTATGGTGGGTTGTGTTTTAATTGTTGAAGTATGGGTTGAAAATAGTATGAGGGGATGTGGATGGTATGGTGGGGGGGGGTTAGGAGGATAGGATGGGGGGGAGTGGTAAGAGGGGGGTGGGGGGGTGGTAGGTTGAGGGATAGGGGGGGGGGTGGGGGGGGTTGTGGTAGGGGGGATATTTGGGTGGGAGGGGGGGGAATAAGAGGGGGATGTAAGAATATTGGTGGTAAGGGGGGTGGGGTGGTGGGAATGAGGTGAGGTGGATGGTTGATATGGGTGTTTAATTAATTATATTTGAGTAGGGGGTGAGGGGAGTGGGGGGGTTTTTTGGGGTAAGGGGGTGTTGGTTGGTTTGATTAGGTTTTGGTGGGGGGGGAGGTTGATTTGTGGTTGGGGGGGGGGGGAGATAGTAATGGTTTTTGATGGGTGGATTGTGTGGGGGGAGGGTTTAAGGATTATTTTTTTTTAGTTGGGGGTGGGTTGAGGGTGGGTAGGTAGTGGATATGAGTGGTTATGGTGTGGGGAGTTGGGGTGTTGGGAATAATGGGTTTGGAATGGTGAGTGGGTAAATTTGGTTATAGGGAAGGTTTGGTTTTGGTTTGGTTGAAGAAGATGTGGGGTGTTAGGAGGAGATAGAAAAAATTTTTGTTTGGGAAAGGTAGTTGGTTGGGAATTAGGGGGGGGAGTTGGAGGGATGTTAAGGTTGGGTTGGAGGTATGGGGGGGGTGATGGGATTTTAAGGATGGAGTGGATGTGGTGTTGTGGTTTAGGGGGATGGGGGGTGGGGGGAGAGGGGATGGGATGAATTTTTGTAGGAGTTGGGGTTTTTTTGTTTGAGTTATAGGTAAGATAATTTGGTGATGTGTGGGTTGGGTGGTTATGTAGTATAGAATATAAATGGGGTGGGATATTTATATGATTTGGGTTAGGGGGAGGGGGTTTTAATGAGGTGGGTAGTTTAATAAGGGGGTGGGAGGGGGGGTGTGGGGGGTTGGGTGGGTATTGGTGAGAAATAGTGTTTTTAAGGGTGGTTTAGGAATTAGGTGATATGGGGGATTTGGGAGTGGGGAATGTGGGGGTGTGGGGGTTTGGGGGTGAAAATTATTTGTGGGGGGATGATGTTGGGGTTGTGGATGAGGGGGGTGGGAGGGGTTTTTTGGGGGGGTTATGTTATAATATTGTAAAGGAGAAGTAGGGGGGTGTTAATGGAGTGGTGTTTATGGGAGGGGTTAATTTTAGAAGATAATGTTTTAGTGGTATTTGAGGTGGGGGTTGTGTTAGGTTGAATTGTGTTGTTGTATGGAGTTTTGGGTATTTGGATGGTTATTTGGTGAATGGGGTTATTAGTTGGTGGTAGGTGGGGAGATATTTTGTTGATGGTGTTATGATTATGTAAAATTTAGTTATTGGATATGAGTTTTTATTGTGTTAGTATTTAAGGTTTTGTTGGTGTATGGAAGGGGGGGGGGGTGGTGGTGAGTAGTTTTGGGTTAGGGGGATGAGGTATTTATGTGTGGGTTGTGGTATAATTTATTTTAGTAGGTGGTGGTGTTTTGAGAAAGAGTGAGGGATGGTAGGATGGGTAGAGTGGTGATGGGGTATAGGTATAGGGTGGTTTTAGTTTTGTGGTGTTGGGGAAAGATTTAGGTGGTTTAGAGGAAGGATGGTTTGATGATGTGGAGTGGTGGTTTGGTTATGGAAAGTTGGGTATGGGTTTTTTGGTGGGGGGGGGTGGAGTGATGGGTGTGTTTTTGATATTATTTTTGGGGTTAGGTTTGGGGGTTTGGGTGTTAAGTATATGGGGGGGTGTTTGTTTTGTTGGTGGGGGGGAGTTTTTGGAGGAGGGGCATTGTTGTTAATGTGGTATGGTAGAAGGGTTTGGGGTGTTAGGTTTGGTTTTGGTAAGGATGTAGGGGGAGGTAGGGGTTATTTGTTAGGGTTGTAAGGGGGGTGGGGGGTGTATAGTTTGTGGGGTGGTGTTTAGGATTTTTGGGGGGGAGGTATGATTTTGGGGGGAAGTAGTTATAGGAGATTGGGGTTTGATTTTGTTGGGAGGGGATGTGTTGTGTTTGTTGGAGTTTTAGGATTATTTGATAGGGTTAATTTGGGTTTGTATGTTTTGGGGTGATGTTGAAAATGGGAATGGGGGGTTAATGATTTTTTTGGGGATGTTTATGATTAGATGGAAAGGGTATGGGTTAGGTGGAATGTGGTATTGTGGTTTTTTGGGTTTGTTTGAAGTGGTTTGTTTGATGTATGAAGATATTTTGTTTAGGGTGGGGTTAGATGAGGAGTATTTTGGTATGGATGGAAGGATTTTGTTGGTTGATAGGATATGGGGTTGTGGGGGTTTGGGAGGGAGGTTTTTTGTGGGGGTTGTGGGTGGGGGGGGGAGGGTGGTAGGAATGGGGGTTTGGTTTGGGGTTGGGGGGGGAGGATTTTAGTGTTAGGGTATGAGGTTGGGTAGGGAGGAAGGAAGAAATTGGGGGTGTGTGGTTGGAAGTTATTATTATTTTTTTGAAATATTATCTAAATAGAAACAATCATTAAAGCACTGAATTGGTTAATCTGAAATTTGACCTTATAGGATTTTATTAATACTGAACAAATTTTTGACAGAGAGCAAAAAAAACAAAAAAAAAAAAAATTGGAATAAAAAATAAAACAAAATTTAACTGTATTAATTAAATTCTGTTATAAAACTATGAGCAGTAAAACTATATGACAGAAAACCCTCATTGTTCATTGATAAGTGGACCGACTGTTGTGGAAAAACAATATTTGTCCTCGAACCTATTACAAACAGTTTAACCGCTATAATAGATATAATCAATTGTGATTTTCTGTCCAACACTTAAATGGAACCAAGCATATCATGATAGAAGGTTTAATATGGACGGATGATGACCTATATTAGTTAATCCTAAAGCCATCAACAGAGTTAGTATTACGAACAGTTTTAATAACCTGTTTGAAGGAACGCATGACCACCTATTAATTCTCGATACTGTTACGGCCTCAATAGCCCAGTTAAAAAGAACATACTTTTTCAAAACATGCATATTCATGGAGAAGACAAGCGACAAAGGTGTAGGATTATAATGTCCAAAATAAAACTCAGTTTTATAAGACTTTTAGAGAACCGTTAAAGACTGTAGTTTTAATATCACATGAAGACCGAGGACACCTTTGATGAATGTTATGCGCGAAAATATGTATAGAAAAAGATCAGGAAAAAACACATGATTAAAGCAAAAACTAAAATCTTCAAAGTTTCAGTAAATTAGTATTGCAAACGGCATATTCCTACACAGTATGCAATGTTTGTTAGGGTTACTGTCGAGAGAACGGAAAACACGGATTCAAGGTCGGCCCGCTCGAAAACCGTTAAGACCTTCCATGCTGACGTAATGGGAATTCCCGATGTTGTTTTACCTCGAAATAATGCTCATGCCCAGTGACTTGAGGAAATAATGTGACATGTCAATGACATTGCGGTCAAAGGGAAGCAACAACACATATTAGTTCCCGGCGTAGCAACTATAACATAGGGGTGTTATTTCGCCTACCGGAATGGCCCGGGTTTGTATTTCCAACTTACAGTTAGGGTCTAGTTCGGTCTAATTCGATCTAGCCTTTAGTTGTATTATGATTAGTTTTATTGGAGATATTGATAGAGAACTATAAAAGGGGCCATTCTGTATGTCGCCCGGCCGAAACTAGTTGAGGCCGAGGAAGTGAAATGCCCTTTTTATAGTTTCTCAGGCGCTACTGGCCTGTTTGGTGCGAACTGCCGGTTAAAGCATAAACGATGTAGAGGATACGGGGAAATACCCTACAGCAGTTTTTAATGGATACTGAAAGCGTAGCTGGAATCCCCTGTTCCCTGATCAGAGTCCTTATTCTTGTCAGCCTAGGGCTAGGTGTGTTTATAAAGTATTCTGTTTATATTCTCTTATGCTGGTTGTTTGTGATGCTAGCTGGCGCGCTGTTTTTGTAGAACAGCACGTTATAACCTGGCTTTTCCTAAGCAAACCTTAAAATCTTGTATTTTATCTGCTGTATCTAGCCATTTCATCTCGCCCTAAATGTTATCGTCAGTCACAGCCAGATTTTTTTTTATTCTCCTTCTATCTCTCCTATCCAGCTCACAAGTTTTTGCCAATTGTTGTCATTCGCCCCTTATTGACTTTAGGCGAAACATTAAGAGCCCCAGGATTTCTCACGCATAGGCAATGGAGAATCGTCAATTGTTTCTAATGTAATTATACTGACTGTTTTCCTCATTAAAACTCCGTCTCAATTTCTGTTGGCTGGCTCATATTAAATCGAGGTCCTAAATCATGGAAGAGGGGAGATGGATGGTGGCGAATTCTATTTCAGGATCGTGTAGCAACAGTCTTGCCCCAGGTTCCGTAAAAGACTAACAGCCTCAGGGCCTTAATTTTAGAAATGTTTAATCGTCCCTTTTTGGGGTGGCGAACGAGGAATCCTCTGTATAGATGTGTGTTAGTTTGTAAAAACTTTAGTTGGGTCTTTGGGGCCCCCCCCCCCCCCCCCCTTTGTTTTTTTTTTTTTTTAGTAACTCTTACAAAATGTTACTATCTAGTCTTATATACCAATGGTTGCTTTGAACCATCTTAAAATCATAAAAGGGACCGATTACCTGCGGTGGGCTCTATCCTAGTGATTGTGGAGTTGAATAGTTAATTCTATTTGGTATGAGGGTTAGGATAAGTGATGCGCAGTTATGATTGGGGGTGGGATGATGATTATAATGAAGGATTAAAGATATTATGAGATATTTATTAGGGTATTATAGATTTGGTTGAAGTTTGATAGTTATGTGTTGAGGATTATTGTAGGTAATGTATTTAGAGGAGGAGGATGTAGTGGATGGGGATAGGGAATATTGGGGTGTATGAGGTTGGTTTGTTATTATGTTGGGGTGATGTTTTTTGTTAGATGTAAGGGGGTAAGAGGTGAATGTATTTTTTTTTGGTAAAATGGGGGGTTTTTGGGGGGTGTTGGGATTAGGGTTGTGGTTTGTAAAAAATATGGTGATTAAAGTATTGAGGGTTATGAATTGGGGGAAGGTGAGGGGGAGAGATGGGTGTTGGGAATGATAGGAGTTAGTGATGGATTTTGTTGTGGTTTGAGGTATGTAAAGTTTAATAGGGGGGGATTGGGGGGGATGGGATTGAGGGTTTATGTGTGATTGATTTAGGGTGGGATGTGTTGGAATGGTAGTTTAGTGAAGTATGGGGGTGGAAAAAGTGGAGGGGTGGGTGGGAGAAGTTTTTTTTTAGTTTTGGTGATTGGGGGTGATGGTTTATTTGGAAATTTGGGAGGATTATATGGAG
Source organism: Conus ventricosus (assembly GCA_018398815.1). Taxonomy (NCBI): domain Eukaryota; kingdom Metazoa; phylum Mollusca; class Gastropoda; order Neogastropoda; family Conidae; genus Conus; species Conus ventricosus. Next base: position 20,744 of record JAFLJL010002353.1, on the reverse strand, counting down.
GTTTGAGGGGGTGGATTGTTGTGGGTTTGTGGTGGGGGGGATGGTGATGTTTGATGGGGGATTGTTTGAGGGATGATGAAAGATTTGGGGGTTAGGGGTTTGTAGATGTGGATGTGTTAATTGGGGATAGTTTTTTTTTAGGTAGGTGGGTTAGGTATGGGTTGAAGGATGGAGGGGGAGGGATTAAAGGGTATTGGTATATGGGTGGATGAGAGAGGGGGGTGAGAGTGGGGGGTAGTTAAAGGTTTAGGGAATGTTATTGAAAGGTTATAATGTTTTTTGGTTTTAGGGGTGGGTGGTGGTTTGGGTGGGTGTATAGAATAGTATGTTTGTTTTATTGAGTTATAGAGGGGGTTATGTATAGTTGATGAGAGTTGAAAAGGGTTTTTGGGGGGGAGGGGGTAGGTTGTTTATTAGAGGGATGTTGTTGATGTTGGAGGGGGGGGTGTTGAAGTTTTGGTGTTGGGGGTAGGGGGGGGATGTTTGGGGATTGGAGTGATGGGTGGAGGGAGGAGGGGTAGGGGTAGATAATTATAGGGTGTTTGTTGTTTGGTGGAGATGGTTATTTTAAGGATGGTTGAGGGTTGGTTTTTTTTTAGGAGAAGGGGGTGGTGGTTTAGATTGTAGTAGGTTGGTAGTTTGTGAGGAGTGGGGTTGAAAATGGGGTATTATGTGGGGGGGTTTGGGGTTTGGGTGGGGATTGGTGGTGTTTTTGTTGTGGATATTTTTGATTATTTAAGAAGTGTTTTTGGATTGGGGGTGGGGGGGGGTGAGATAGTTTATGGGTTGTTGTATGGAGTTTTTAGAGGGTGTTTTGATGGTTGTTTGGGAGTTGTTTTTATGTGTGTGAGGGTTGGGGAGGAAGTTTTAAAGAGGGAGAGGTGAGGATTGGTAGGGGGGGATTTTAGGAGGAGGGGTAGGTGGGGGGTATTATGTGTTTGGGGATGGTAGTGGATTTGGGGGGGGTGTGGAGATATGAAGGTTGATATTATGAGGTATTTGTTTTGGTTGGGTGGGGTATGGTAGTGTTGGTGTGGTGGGGTGAGGTGAAGTATATTATTAGGTAGGGGGTGGTTTGGTAGTGTTAGTGGGTGGGTTAGGGTTTATATGGGGTTGGTGGTAGGGATAGGGTGTTATGGGGGTTTTTTTGTTTTTAGAGGGATTGGGATTAAGGGTGGGGAAAATAGAAGGAGGGGGAAGGGTGTTAGAATTTTTGTATTGATGGAGTTTTTAGGGTGTGAGGATGGTTTGAGGGGGGGTTGTGGGGTATAGTTGGGGTATTTTGTGTGGGGGGGGGGTTTTGGGGTGTTGTTTTGGTGTGTGTTGGTATTTTGTGGTTTTTTTGTTTTATGGTGGTTTTTGATTGATAGAGTTAGTGAGGTAGGTAGTTATAAAAAAAAAAAAAAAAAAAAAATGGGATTGTAGGGGGGGGGGGTTTTGGGGTTGTGTTTTTGTTGGAAGAGAATGTTGATTTTAATGAGTAGAAGTTGGAGGGGGATGGGTGTGAAGTTGTGGTAAAGTATTTAAAGTGGGGTGAGGTGTGGGGGGGGGTGTGGTTTGGGGGGGTGGTGGGTTGTATATTGGTGGGGGGGGGGTATTTTATTATTTTGGGGGGGTTGGGTATTTTTAGTATGGATGTGAAGTTTTTAGTTATTTGTTTGAGTGTTTATTAGGTGGTAGGATTTGTTTGTTTAGGGTGTGTATTGTATTGTTAGGGTGGGGAGAGGTTGTTTAGGTGGGGTTTGGAGGGTGAGGATTAAAATTGGTGTAGGGTTTATTTTTATATTGGGATTTTTAGGGTTGGGGATGGGATGAAAGGGTGTAGTGGAGGGGATTTTTATATTTATGTTTTTATGTGGGGTTGTTGTATGTGTTTAGGTTGTGGGAGTATTTTGTTGGGAAGGTGGGAGTGGGGGTGTATATGGTTTAAGTGTTGGGTGGAATTTTTATAATTTGAAGTATTGAGTAGGTGGGGGGGGGTGGTTGTAAAAGGGTGGAGTTTGAGTGGGGAATTTTATGGGGTATTGTTTTGGTGAGAGGGGTTAGGGGGGGGGAAGAGGAAGGGTGGGGGTGGTGTTTTTATGTGTGTTTATAGGGGATGTGTTATATGGGGTTGGGTGGGGGTATTTTGGTATTATTATTGGTGGTTGGTGGGGTGGGTGGTGTGTTGGGTGGTGGGGGTGTGGGGTGGGTTTGTTATGTTGGGTTGGTTTTAGGGGGGTTTTTTGGTTGGGTGGTTTTGTTGGTTTTATGGGTTGTTTTTGTGTTTGTGAGGTTTTGTTGGTTTTATAGGGTGTGTGTGAGTAGTTTTTTTGAGTGTAGGGTTTGTAGAGTGAAGGTGGGTTGGGTTTAGGGAGATGATTGGTATGAGGTTGGAGGATGGGAGAGGGGGAGTAGGTGGTAAATGAAGAGGTTGATGGTGTGGGAAGGGGGGTGGGGTGGGGGAATTAGTGTGTGTTGGAGGGGGGTTTTTTTTGTTAGAAGTTTGGTAGTTTATATTTATTGGGAAAGATGATATTGTGGGGGGATGGTTGTGGGGGGGGGGGGGGGGGGGGGGGGATTTTTATTTGATGGTATGGGGGGTGTTTTATGTATGGTTTTTGGGATGTTAGTGGGGAATGGGGTTTGTGTTATATTTGTTTGGTGGAGGATTTTTGGATTTTTAGGGGTAGTATTGATTATGGGGGTGTTATAGGGTGGATTGTTTTATGTTTTGGTTTTTTTTTTTATGTGTGGGGGTTTATATTTGTAGTTTTGTTTGTGGGGTTATTTTTTTTTGTGGGTATTTTTGGTTGTAGTGGGGGGGGTTAGATAGGGAGGTGTGAGGATAGAGGAAATTTTATTTGGAGGGGTATGAGGGGTTTTTGAGAGAGGTTTGTTGTTATGTTGGGAGGGGTTGGAGATTAGGAATGTGTATATAAGAATGTTGGTGAGGGTTAGAGTTGAGTTATGAGGGAAGGAGGAAGAGAATTGTGATGTATTGGTGAGTAGGGGTGGGGAATTTAGGATTGTGGGGGGGTGGAAAAGTTAGGAGGATGTTGGATTGGGGGGTTTGGGGTGGGGAGGGTAGGGGGTTGAATGGGAGGTTTGGAGGATTGTGATTATAGGTTGTAGGAGGATTGATAAATTTAATGGAGTGTTAGAGTGAGAATTTTTTTGATAGGTTTGTGGTTTGGTTTTATTGTTTATAGTGTGGAGGTGGTTTGGGGATGTAGTGGAGGTGTGAGTGGGGGGAAGTGAATAGAGTTATGTTTTATGGAAGAGGATTTTATATGGGGGTATTGAAGTGTTTAAGGGGAATTATGATTAGGGTGAAGGAGTGGTTTATTTTTTGGTAATAGAATGTTATTGGGGGGTTTTGAATATGAATATGGATGGGTTATGTTTTAAGGGTTTGAGAATAGGAGTGTAGAAGTTGAATTGGATAATTATGTTATTAAGTAGTTTTAGGGGGGATGATTAATTGTATTGTGGTAGTTTATAGCAAGTACGGTTGGGGTTCATTGGGAAATGAGTTAAAAAATATCTAGCCTTATTATTCTTTTTGGGGCAGAAGATATATTTCCAATGCTTTTTTGAAAGCCGAGTCTTTCGCATCGATTTCAGACACTCTAGTCAGCTTTTTTACCTTTTAGTTTTTTTTAATAGCGTATCCCTTCCTTCCAATAACCCTGAAGAATAATATATTTTGTACTTCTAGTTCCTATATTTAAATGCATATTATTTTACACAATAAAGTGAGCATCAAATAACTGAGGTCATCCAACTACAATAAAAACTATCTCCTCTATCTTCTGTTCCTCAAATGTTTCATAAACTCAGACAGTTCTGTCGCGATGTTAGAAACTTCTTTCCTGTCATCTAATAATACCCATTCATTCGGCATCAACGTCTGTAAAGTGGGGCTCTGCATTCCCTGTTCTCTTAACTTTTATTAATAAAGTCTAAGTACAATTCGCCTTTTCTGATAAGCGTCTCTTGGCCTTATCTTAAATCTTCTATTGCCTTTTTAGTGACGTTCGCTCTCTTCATCACTCAATTTTACTAAACAATAATATAATTGGGCTTCCCAAAGCCTAAGCGTTAAAGCACTCCTCCCACCATCAGAACCAATCCAACATCTTTTTATAAATAAATATTTTCTAATTAATCTTTCTTATCATTAAACATTTTCTGGATAATCCCCTGGTAACAGAAAGTCTATTGACCAATGCTGCAGTAATTACAACTATAACCTTAACAACATCCTCAATTCTAACCTTCCAAGTCACCCGCCTCATTTTAAACATTTTTTGCTAACACATCTATAGCCTATACAAGACCAACCAATTACACAGAATGTAAATCGTATTGATAATCTTTTTTTCACCTCATCTTTTATTAACTAACATAATAATTTAAAATAATCATAATACGAAAGACTGTCTAATGTGCTTTTTATCAATAATCTTTTGTTTTAAAGCTAAAAATAGGTTGAACATTTTTGCGATCTTCTATCTTTCCCATGTTGGCCAGTTTTATTAACCTAAAAAACATTTTGCACAAAGTTAATAGACTAACAACACCAACAACACCACAGCATAATTTAACCAACTTAAACTCATGTTTAAAAGATTATATTATTTTTATAATTTATTAAAAATGATTTACAACTATCATAAAGTGAAGCCAGCAGGCTACTCACAACCACGCGATAAAGAAAATTATACTCTCTGCTTCGTAGAGAAAACTAAACATTATTATGTTAACAATTCACAACTGTCTACATCAACGTTAAAGTACACGCTAGTACAAGCAAAGATATGGGTCAAAAATGGTTAGTTGTGGGCGACAAATGATTATCTATAATCCTAAGTTCGTAATAATATGTCGCCAGTTGATTCAAAGAAAATTAAAATGACGACTTAAATCGCACAAACCAGTTTTTTAAAATAAACAAAACTCCCAAAAACTCTTGCAATTTGACATGTATATACATACAATTTGGGACAATTTATGCCCATCTCATCCATGGAATTAATACCTATTAATCATATTACTTTTGATCCAAACAAATTTAATCGCATAAAAAAAATAACGAGAAGAACGCCCGCAACATCCGCAAGGAGCAGAGAATGCTACCACAAGTGACCCACAAGAATTAACCACACTGAATGAACCCCATGAGAAATTAACTAAACTAAAATTCTGACGTGTTAGGCAGGGCGTAAACTAGCTGAAAAACAACTGCAAAAAGCCATGTGTTCGATAGTACAACAACAACCCGCCACACCGCCATCTAATTATCAACAACACAATTAAACATGAATTATATTATGATAAGGACTTTTTTTTTGCGTTTTTTATCATACAAATACCTAACACCAACTAACAACAAAGTCACAAACCCCCACACTAAAAGAAGAAAACCAACTTCTCAAAAAAGTACAACCTCCCGCTGTAAACCCATTTTCGAATGAATAGTTTTTAAAACTAGATAAAGTACAAGTTAAAACTAATAAGTACAATTAAGTTAGTATAGAAAGTATTTTTTTAAGTTACGTGCAATAAATTACACTAAAGTGTAATTACTATTAGTTACTTAATTAGAGTTCATTAGTTCTTAAGTAAAGTTCTTGTTTATTTATTAAGATAAGTACAATACAAGTCATCAAGTAAACCTTTTAAAGTTCCTCAATCCCTAGCAGCATCAATGAAAACTCAGATTTAACGTAAGGTCCATTTAATTTAAGAGACTAAATTTTTTGTTAGACACAGTTGTGTTACTTGATGATATAAGCCCAGATAACATTTGTGTATAAAAACAGTTGGTTTTCAAAAGAGCTTGCTTTAGGTTAACAGTTATAAATATATTTTTTATACAACTTCTTTAACTAATAAGCCTTTACCTTCTTTATTACAGAATCTGCTGGCAACGCTATACATCATTGACCGCAAACCAACATATTCTTATAACTGTCCCATTAATCGATCCCTTCATCTTTCCAATTACATTTCCTGTTCGCATTTATTGCAAAGGCCTGTCCCCTTTAGATTAGTCCCGCATGTGTCGACTGCCACAACTCCCTTCGACTACTTCTGTTTCTAAATCCTTATAAAGTCTCTGTGGGGACTCATAAATAACATAATCATTCTGTGAAATACTCTCCTTCTGGAAAACATGGTTTAAATAGTCGTACAGAAATACTAACCTCATAACATAGACAACTCTAATACGGTTGAAAGCGCAATAAACACCGCTTGTCAACTAACCTCCTTTTTCTTCATCATAATCCAACCAGCTGTCGGTAAAATTTCTCTAAATCTTGATAGTTAGTTGAAGGCCAACTTAATTCTTGGTTTGCTTTTTAACTAATTTCACATCTTTACCCTTGTGATTCTCCATAGTTTCCAAAACAGCTGTGTTCATCGTTTTAAAAAGTCTTTGTCTAAGCATTCATTCTTGGGTTCTATGTATTATAAATCTTCTATGTATGGCCTCTTGAAGCTCTTGATCACAATAATTATTCTGTGAACAGCGCTTATTTTCATCCGTGTTTTAAGTAAAACTTAGGAGTCGTAATGACACACATATTTAGTATTATGTCTAAGATTAGGCACAAGTGTTATGAGTTCATGACTCCATCGTAATCTTTCTCCTAGGTAGATCGTTGTGGATCGTGTATACATAAGGCATTCTAAGTCTAATTCTAAATGATCCTATTGGATTATCAGAGGAAGCTGCGGACAACATACCTAACACATATTACATCAAGACGCCCTGTATCATTTTAAAATTTCTCATGGAAGTGGTTGACACATCCCAACCATACATTTTGCTCTAATACATTAGATAGTTGATGGTTTTGGGTGGATCATAAGCACTAAATATTTGGTTTCTTTGCAGTAAGGATGAACCCACTAATACCTCCCTTAGCCGTCATCAATCATCTGAGTGTGGTAGATCAGAAATTAAGTCAATCTGAAAAAAAAATTTTGTAGACTTTATAGAAGAGCATCCCAATAACCTGTGCAGAAATGAATGTTGATGAGTCTAACAGTAATTTTCATCATGCAATCTGTAACCCGCTAAAGACGTCTGGCAATACAAAACTCAGCCAATAAATATTAATCTGGATAATCGCCTTGTTTGGCAGTGTAAAATTCTTCCAGCTTTCTGACGTATCAATTCAATCATTATACTTTGCCTCTAAACTAGAAAAGAAAGACTCCTTTAGAGAAGCTAGTCTTCAAGCAACCTGTCCCACGATTCATTATTTTCATAAGATAACGCCTTCCCACTAAAGATGGATCAAATATAGTTTATGATTGAAAACTTGTACTATGCCCCTAATTTATCCAAACTACCATCAATTCATGCAAGTCATAAAAGATAAACAGTCAAGAGTAAAAGTCATTACTTTTCTAAGACTGTGAAATATTGGGGCCAAAACAAAGTTTTATTTAAAAAAACCCTCTATATTCAAGTCCACGCTCATATAAAATGAAATCGTAGCTCTCTAGGTTATGAAAGAAGATAGCAGTTTCCATTTTTGTCCAACCTAATTGAAGATTACAAATGTTGTGCCGGCCTCCTCTAAATATCATTCCATAGATCGTTCTCTTACTGCCACTCCTTTACTGATAATTTACTCTACGCCCAAATCCAGCATTGTAGATGGAGTCATAACGTTGCTTTTGTCTTCAAGTCGATAACAAGTCTGAATGGTAATTAGTTGTTGAGTAAAATTGGCAAAATTGTGTTTCATCTCTCTAAAAATCTACTACTTCATTGGGACCGGTCTTAAATCCTTGTTGTGTACCCCATCTACCTAACATCAATAAAACGCATAATAAACATAATCTATGTGGTTAATAAGTTGTTTTTTGTTCTTGTGGGAGCCCATATAACCGGCAAGACATTCAAATCACAAAAACCACTATTGCTCATCTGCAATTGTGCGTACATTCTAAAATACTACTATAACCCTTATTGTATGTGAGATTCGTTTCACATCTAACCAAACTTTACAATGGTTTTCTTATGACTGAACACTGTCTTCTAATTAATCTATACTAAACAACCTACTAACAAAGCTCCTTTAAATTTCGTGCTTTGATGCTATTCAAGAACATTCTCTATTGATCTGCTTAATAACATAATGTCTTTAGCCCTCTGTAAACATATCAAGTCTATACAATTTTTGTTAAGCGTCGCCAATAGGGGCTTGGGAAAATCCTTAGAGGCACTAATTGCTTCTAACAACCATGTACGCGGTTTACTTGATCGGTTTTTTTGCTCTCAAACAGAATATACTTTCTATAACCTCCCTGAAAGGTTATGTTACAAAGTACAGCTCTGCTTATATTATTCATATTAATGCTCCTTTGCATGATTTTTAACAATATAAAGCCAAAACCACACGCACATAAAAACAACATGCGTCAGAATTAGTATGTTAGATCTCGACGTTTAAACTCCTAACTCTTTTGGGAGGGAATTAAGAATGCCAACTATAGATAAACTTGTTTCCTCAATCTGATTTCAAGGACTTTCTACAGAACCAGCGAGAACCCCTTAACTTTCATATCCTGAACTTGCATGGTTTAAACTGGTAAGCATTTATCCAACCCAGTCAGATAAAGGCGTGAATTGAGACATCATTCTTTTATTAAAACCCAGACTTCCATTTACTATCATCAACGTTTTATATAATCAATCATAACGCCAACAGCACTTTTTACTGCCTCCATCTAAAAACTCTGATTTAAGATGCTGTCTTACACATTCAATAACGTTTAGTTAATAAATTTCATCTAACTTCCAAAACGTATTGCATTAATTTTTTCACTACCAAATATTTCTTTCATCTATATAGTTTTCTATCCTCGAATTACTTGTTCTCATTTTAAGCCACAATTATTTTACGTAAATTAAAAAAAAAAATGCAAATAAAAGTAATAAAAAAAGTCCCAAGTGCATGAGTGGCGCCCACAGCTGCTTGGCTCGCTTGGAAAACCAAAATCAGCCCAGTAATACGCAATGGTGTAACATCCCCCAAAAGACAAAACTCAAGTGACATCACCAGTTCAGGCCAATATCACTACAAGTCAAGGAAAATCTTCTTCCTTCCAATTCAGCAAGCGAACAATACCAGATAAACAATACATGATGTGTCCAGTCCAGAAATGCATCCACTGCTCTTTGTAAACACCACAATATCTGGGCGCAATCCAAAAACAAAAACAAAAAGAAACCTACGTATGTCTTGATCTTGACAAAGCGCATATGGATCTGATGCCCATGAATGATACAGTTGCTCTTTGAGATGTACTCTATGTGCCAAAAACATCCGCACATGCTCAAGAATACTTTCAATGCTCTCAATGCGGTTCTCACCAAGATACACAACTGATTGATCCAACTTGGACGTGCAATGCAGATGTCTGTGCAATTATCCCCGATACTGATTCGTGCTGGCAAGGAACTCATCGTAAAGCAGCAGACAAACAACCGATACAAACCGTTGGGGCCGATGGATACAAGATGCCTCCTCGCAAGGCCTTCATGGATGACACTACATGAATTCATCAAGAGAAAGACAACACTTCATTCTGAGAGCTGACACAGATTGCCTCATCCAAATGAGAGTTTCATGCCAAAGAAATCACGGAGTCTCTCACTGAGAAAGAAAAGTGCCTGAATCATTGGTCTTCAGTGTTGCCAACCACCATTCCAACATTCACAGAAGAACCATTCCAAACCTAGAAGATGGTATGATATACCTAAAGACAAAACAAACAAAAGAAACCAAGCAGATCGAAAAGGCTTGAACCATTGACCAGTGTGTGCTCCCTGCAAATACAAGTCTGTGTCTGCAGTTCATGCTGAAACCAAATCTCCTATGCCTCAAATATATACGACATCTCACCAGGGGAGTGGGTGGCGCACAGTGGAGGCAATGGCACCAAAATCAAACAATTCACAATATATCTTGTTCCCACCCTGTCTACTACATCCCGCTGTACTGCCCCCCAAGCAACTCAAACTACCACTGAAATTTCCCAACCAAGGAATACAAAAGCAGGGAAGATCAACTCAAACATCGAACTCAGAGACAATTTTAAACAATCAACCCCACTGAAGACAGGCAGAAAAATGAAAGTGTCAAGAGGCATGGAATCACAAAAGAAAGTCTCCAAATCGAAGAAATACTTCACACACAACCAACAACAAGACTGGGTGTGACCAAACTAATGGTGTCAAAGCCAAAGAAAACCAAAAAGACATGGAATTGATTCAAGAGATGAGAAAGAAGAAGACCTAAAAAGACTCCCAAAAAGCAGTCCACCGAGCCAGCACGGCAATGGACACTGGGAGAATGCACTCCAAAAATCAACTTGAATGACATTTGGCCCATGGCCCCTTCAAATAATCTTCATTCTCAATCTCCAAATGACCTTCTTCCCTCAAATGCAAACCTGGTGGAAGTGGGGGAAAAAAGACGACCTGCAATGCCCCCTCTCATAAAAAACAACATGGAGCATGTTCTAACCATGAAATACCCTGGCTACGAAGGTACACATGGAGCACAACCAAGTGCTCAAAGAAATTTGTACAATAATCTGGGCTAGTACCAACACCACAAACGTAGAATCATGACTCCAAAACACACCCAATCAATTCTACACGCAGGACCAATCATGCCAAAAACAAACATGTGCCACTCAAACATGCAGCCAAGTCGCTGATGGGCAGATGAGCTGAAGTGCACTGCAACACTCTCCAGAATGGAAGAGACACCCAGAATCATCCCAAAGTGGCCATGAGACCAACATAGTAGTCCACACTAAGTAAACCAAGCAGCTTGATCATGATCGAAGCTCACGGTGCCATATGAACCAAATAGCAGCTCAAATCTACAAACTGAAAAGAAATCTGATCTGCAAACAGCTGAGAAGAATGCTATCAGTAAAGTCCCTCACTCAGAAATTGGAGCTATGGGATTAGTAGGAACTCCTGCATACACCTCATAAAACCTCTCATTCAGGGATGAAAAAACCAAGCCCTGAAAGCAATGGCAGAGAGCTCAAGAGTTTCAACTGGATCGGTCAAGGAGGAACAAAATGAACTTCATAACTAATCCCTACACATATCAGTTGTCCCCTGTGCTCTGTGGTTAAAACCCGAGTCCCAATAAGTAAAAATACATGTCCAATGGTCAAGTTCTATCCCAGCCATCTCGTCCCAAATGAAAAAAAAAAGCACAGAGGGACATCCGAATCCCATTAACCGTGTGGCCCAACCCCCCTAGATAGTCAGAATCAGGGGGCCGCGACACTTGCTAGAAGGGGCTTCCCTTACTGAACTCTCTCTCCACCTACTCCACATTTCTTTCTACCGTTTTATTTTCACCCAACGTTGCAACACTTCAAGACACATTAACTTACAAATAACCTCCGGCGCTAATATTTAGCTTTTCCCTAATCACACATCAATGTCATCTAACTTAGATAGCTTGTTAAATATTTCAATATTGATCTTTTATATATTGTCCTACATCATTCTCAAAACCAAATTCACTAAAATCAATATTTAATACTTTCCATTGTTTTCGTCAAATAGTTCCATTACAATACTTGAAAAACAATCACTATTCTGCAGCATTGTAACTCTAAAATAAAATTAAAAATAATTGAATTTCCTGTTACGAATACTACTCCATCAGGTGTAGAAACAGTTAATTTAACATCTTCAGACCATATTATCACTAAAATGGCAAACAATGTACTTTATAATCCATTGAGGCCAAGAATCTTGTATTTTACTATGCCTGCTTAACTTTCCTTGATATTAATCGCTCAAAAAATCGGTAATTAATTCTTCAAAACATGGCTACTTATGCTATTCTTTATCACCCCCCACTTTCCTCTCCTCCTCCCAAAATCTGCATATATACTAACTCTGAACTATACTCGGCCTTCATTTTTTTAAACCAAAATAAAAACAACATTAAAAAACAAGTAACTAGCCTTCCTATTATTGCAGACAAGGAATCAAAGAGAAATCAATAACATCGTATGACTAACCGCAAACCTTTAACCTGCTGTCACGGTTTTTACCTGACTCAATGTTAACGACCGGTGTGCAATCACTCCAGAAAAATCTATTGCGCATTGCACAATTCAGTCCTCGCATGTTCATTTGTGTCAACTCATAGTGACGTGATCGACAATCATTCAATAAAAATCTATTGTCCCAAGCTGTGCTCAGCAAGTTAATTTCACCATTCTCTCACTACTGCCGTGCAGAAGTGTGTTTACTGTGCTCCTACCGACTACGTGTTTTGGCATTATTTTAACAAAGGCTAACATTTACCGACAAACACCTCGCTATTCACATCACAAGTTGTACTTTAATTCTTGTTAATATTTTAAAAAAAAGGAACAAAGAACCATCTCTTTTAAAATGAGCGCTTATCTTAAAAGTTTTTGTTAAGGAATAATGTAAAAATTGAAAATACATTAACAACAGATTGGTCATTTCTCATAAGTGTTTGACTGTCGATAAATGCTCCAAATATACAAGATATGTACTACTACTGGCAATTAGAGCCCCATAAAAGCTCGCTACAGCATTACTGCTAAACTCCTCATTCAAAGCCAGTTGTAGCCTGTTGGGAAAGAGGAAGATAGTCACGGTCGTAAGCAGAGCGATATCACAAGAACGATTGACCTAGTTTACAGGACTGGCAATTAGTCAAACTCCTTAAGAAGAATATCGGCCTCAAAGCATGCAGTAAACTATCAAACGTTTCTTGTAAACGCTCGCAAACCTGCCTAAACCATCAAACTTCCTTGAGAACCGCACAGTCTAGCTGATTAATTTTACGTACTGAGGAGAGAAGGTAAATATGTTGTTTCACCGATCACCAAATCTTATTTCCACCGTAAGCCCCCCATTAAAATACTAATAACGTCGATTTTGCTGTTTTTTGCGTGTTAAATTTTTTAGAAAACATTGTTAATTTTCCAAGAACTACATGAGATGGACTGATTCGTATGTAAAAGAGTTTTTCTGCAAAATATGATGGTGTCTTGTTTAATGACCTCGATGATATTTTGTTAAGCCACACCACACATTAACTTTTATCCTTTAAAAGGGCTCATCGTCTTTGTATACTGAAGCCATGTCTACAACTGTCAGAGCATACTTAAACTTTTTTTTTCTAACTTTGTCATTGGAAGATACAGCAATCCGTTTGGGTGGTGTCATTTGGAACTGAGTTAACAAATCTAGGCCTTATTTTTCTTTTTGGGGCAGGCAGAATATTTGCCAAATTGCTTTTTTGAAAGCCAGTCTTTCGCATCCTGATTCAGACACTCTAGCAGCTTTACTTATTTTTTTTTAATAGCAGTCTTTCCTTTCCAATACCCTTTGGGAAATAATATATTTTGTACTTCGTATTGTCCATATTTTAAATGCATTTTATTTTACACAAAAAGTGAGCACAAGAAGACTGGGTCATGCCAACTAAAAATAAAACTATCTCTGCATCTTCTGTTCCTCAGATGTTTCATAAACTCAACAGTTCTGGTGGCGGCGATGTTAGAAATTTCTTTCCTGTCACAAGTAATACCCATTCATTGCGTCACAACGTCTGTAAATGTTGCTCTGCATGTCCCTGTTCTCTTAACTTTTTATTAATAAAGTCTAAGTGAGCAATTCGCCTTTTCTGATAAGCGTCTCTTCCCTTAGCTAAATCTTCTATTGCCTTGTTATGACTTCTCTCTCTCATCGGACCTCAATTAACTAAAAACATATATAATTGCTTCCAGAGAAGGCCAAAGCGTTAACACAGCTCCTCCCACCATCAGAACCAATCCAAAGACATCTTTTTATAAATCATATTTTCTAGATTAATCTTTCTATGTTAACATTTTCTGGATAATCCCTGTGTAACAAGAAAGTCTTTTGACGCAAGCCTGCATTAATTACAACTATAACCTTAAAAACATCCTCAATGTCTAACCTTCCTGGGTCACCCGGGCCTCATTTTAAACATTTTTTTTGCTAACACACTTAGCCTATACTAAGACCACCAATTCCCGCAGAAGGGTAAATCGTATTGAAATCTTTTTTCACTCATCTTTATTAACTAACAAAATTTAATTAAAATAATCATAATACAAAGATTTCTATGTGCTTTTTTAATCAGAAATCTTTGTTGTTAAAGCTAAAAAAAAGGGTTGCAACTAGTTTTGGCGAATCTTCTATCTTTCCCATGTGGCCGGGGGTTTTATTCCTAAAAACTTTTTGGGCAAGAGTTGAATAGACTATAACCCAACAACGGGCACTGCATAATTAACCAACGTTAAACTCATGGTTTTAAAATATTATATTATTTTTTTGTTTTAAAAATGATTGTGCCCGAACTATTAAGTGGAGGAGCAAGCAGGCTACTCAGAAACCCCACTCCCTTAAAGAAGATTATACTCTCTGGTGCGTAGGAAAAACTAACATATTTAGTGTTGAACAAAATTCAGCCAACTGCTACACAGACTTGAAATATCCCGCTAGGTACGAAGCATATTTAGGGTCAAAAATGGTTAGGTTGGGGGGGCAACAATGATTGTCTATTGCTAATTAGTAAGTAAGATGGCCCCCAAGTTGATTCAGAAGAAATTAAAATACGACTTATCACAAGATCCAGTTTTAAACAATCCCTAGAAACTTTTGCATGTGACATGTATTACAGATTTGGGACTATTTATGCCCTTTCATCATGGGATTAATTACTTTTAATCATTTTAATTTTGATCATATCAAATTTAATCGCAATAAAAAAAATGGCGAGAAGACGCCGCGGGACAGTCCCAGGAGCAGAAGCACCACAAGTGACCCACAAGAATGTACCACAAGTGAATGTACCCCAAGTGAGTAATGTTACTAAGACTAAAATCCTGGACGTTTTAGGCTGGCTAAACTAGCGAAGGAACAGACGCAAAAAGCATTGTTAGATAGTAATACAACAACGCCGCCAGCACCGCCATCGTAATTATCAACAACACAATTAAACGATGAGATGTATTATATGTATTGGAGCTTCTGTTGTTGGCGGTTTTTATCATACAAATACCTAACACCATACCCAACAACAAAGTCACAAACCCCCACACTAAAAAAAAAAGAACCAACTTCTGCAAAAAAAGTACAACCTCCCGCTGTAGACCCCCTTTTCTATGGAATAGTTTTTAAGAACTAGATAAAGTACAAGTTAAGAACTAATAAGTACAAGTTAAGTTAGTTTTTTGAAAGTATTTTTTAAAGTAAGTGCAAGTAAATTACAACTTAATGTAAGTACTAGTTAGTTTCTAAGTTAATTCTTGTTAGGTTCTTAAGTAAGTTCTTGTTAGTTTTTAAGTTAAGTACAAGTCAAGTCAGTCAAGTTAATCTTTTAAATCTCCAATGCCCACAGCATATGAAAACTCAGGATTGACGTAAGGTCTCTTGTTATTTTTAGAGACTATGATTTTTGTTAACAGCATTTTTGTTACTTGATGAAGAGTAGAGCGCAGATTTAACATTTGTGTGATAAAATACTTGTTTTCAAAGAGAGCTTGCTTTTAGTTATCGTGATTTTTATTTTTTATGACAACTTCTTTACTTATGCCTTTAGCCTTCTTTATTACCCGAAGTCGGCTGGCAACGCTATACATCTTTGACCGCAAAACCCAAAATATCTTTGATAACTGTCCCATTAAATTCATCCTTCATCTTTCCAATTACTTTCTTGTTCCAGTTGAATGCAAAGGACTGTCTTTAGGATAGTCGCATGTGTCGTAACTGCCCATCAACTCCTTTAGCTACTTTTGTTTTTAAATCCTTATAGAAGTCTTCTGTGGGGGGCGTCTAGAATAAAAAATTTTCATGTCTTGTAAAGTACTCTTGCTTCCTGGGTACAGTGGTTTAAAGTATCGTACAGAAATTCTAACATCAATAACTTTGACAACTCTAATACGGTAAAGCCAATAAACACCGCTGTCCAACTTTAAACCCCCTTTTTCTTCATCATAATGCCCAAACCCGGCTGTCGTTAAATCGTCTAAAGTCTTGATAGTTAGTTTAGAGGCCAACTTAATTGCTTGGTTTGCTTTTGTAACTAATTTCCCTCTTTACCTTGTGTGGTGGATTCTCCCTAGTTTTGCCAAACAGCTGTTGTTCATCAGTTTAAAGAAGTCTTTTTCTGAAGCATCAGTGGCTTGGGTACTAAGATTAGTATTCTTCTTGATGTATGGCCTCGTGAAGGTGCTCTTTGCTTCACAAATAATTATTCTGTGAAAGCGCTTAGTTTTAGTCCGTGTTTTTTAAGTAAAAACTCATGTAGGAAGTCTGTAATGACACACATATTTGTTTTATGTCTAAGATTAGGCACCAGTTTAGGAGTTTCGATGTGGGACTCATCTTTAATCTTTCTGCGCTAGGGGGGTAATCGTTGTGGGGGATCGTGTAGTTCATAAGGATATTCTAAGTCTCCTTCTAAGATTAGTCCTATTGGATTATCAGGAGGAAGCTGCGACAACATACTAACACAGTATTAACATCCTGACGCCTTTTTTATCATTTTAACGTTTCTCAGTGGAAGTGGTAGACTCATGGCCCACCATACAGATTGTTGGCGTCTAAAGTACATTAGATAGTTGGGATGGTTTGGGTGGATCATCGTCATCTAATTTATTTGTTTGTTGGCTTTGCCAGTCAGGTGTGACGCCAATGCTACTACCTCCCCTTAGGCCCGTTCTTCAATATCTGGAGGTTTTTTTTTGTGGGGTAGATCAGATATTAAGTCAATCTGGATGTTTGTAGCTTAAGAAAGCATCCCAAGAAAAGGCTGGGGCAGAATGTAATGTGAGAGTCTAAGCTGTACTGTTTCATGCAAGTAGATCAGTAATTCTGAAAGCCGTCTGCCACTAAAAAACGTCAGCCAATAAATATGATCGAGATAAAGCCCAGTGTTTGGCAGTGTAATTCTGTCCAGGCTTTCTGAGCGTATTCATATTCAGAGTCAGTTTATGTCTTTGCCTCTAAGACTAGAAAAGAAAGGCGCTTTAGGAGGAAGCGAGTCTTCATCAAACCTGTCCCACGAGTTCATGTATTCATAAGGATAGACGCCTTTACGCACTAAAGATGGAATCAAAGTATTGTTTAGTGTTTGGGAAAGTCTTGTAGCGATCCCGCTAATTTATCCAAACTAGCCATCAGATGCTGGGCAGAGTCATAAAAGGATAAACAGTCAAGAGTAAAAGTCATGTACTTTTCTGAAGACTGTGCAATGCAGGTAACCCTCTTATATTCAGAAGTCACTGCTTGCATGATAAAATGAGAATCGTAGCCTCGTAGGTTATGAAAGAAGATAGGCAGTTTCCATTTTTTGGGGTCAACCTTAAGTTGAAGATTACAATTGTTGTGCGCGGCCCCTCTAAATTTGCCAGTCATATGATCGTGGTCTCTTACTGCCACGTCTTTACTGTTAGGTGTTAGCTCTAAGCGCAAATCCAGCAGTGTGTAGATGAGTCATAACGTTCTTTGTCTTCAGGAGTCATAACAATGTCTGAATGATTTAGTTGGTTGGAGTAGTAATTGCAAAGTTGTTTCATCTGCTCTAAAAATCTACTAGCTGCATTGGGACCTCTGTAAATCTCTGGGTGTGTGTGTACCCCATCTGACCTAACAACAATAAACGCATAATAACAGATCTGATGGTGGGTTAAAAAGGGTTTGTTTTTTGTTCTTGGTGTGGACCATAGTACTGCGGCAAGAGCGATTCAAAGTCAGCAAAAACCCACGTATGGGCTCATCTGCATTTTGCGTACATTCTTAAAACTAACTTTAGACCCTGGTTTAGGTGTGAGGAGTTCGTTTCACAGTCTACAAAACTTTTACAATGTTTCTTATGACTGGCAGCTGCTTCTATAGTTGGGATTCTAACTAAACACCTTCTACAAAGCTCCTGTTTAGATTTATGCTTTGATGTATATTCTAACATTCTGCTTATTGTTCTGATTAATACATAATGGCTCTTTAGCCCGTCTGTAAACAGTATCAAGTCTACATGTTTGTAAGCGGTTCGCCTAAAGTAGGGGCGTTGGGAGAAATCCTTAGAGGCACTAGATTGGCTTCTACAGACCATGTGTACGCGTTTTTCGGTGATCGGTTTTTTTGCTCTTCAAACTGAGATATACTTTCTATACTCACTGGAAAGGTTATGTTATCAAAGTTCAGCTCTTGCTTATATTGTTCATAATTAGATGCTCCGTTTGCATGATTTTTAACAGGATATAAATGCGCTAAAACACACCACATAAAACACATGCTGTCAGAATTATGTATGTTTAGGACTGCTCGTTTAAACTCTAACTCTTTTGGGAGGGGAAGGTAAGAATTGCCAACTATAGGATAGAACTTTGTTTGCCTCAATCTGATTTCAAGGATGTTCCTTCAGACCAGCGAGAACCCTTAACTTTGCATCCTGACTTGCATGGTTAAACTGGGTAAGCATGTAGTCAGCCCAGTCAGAGTTAAAGTCGTGATAGCTGATAACTTCTTTCTGTTTGTTGAAACCCAAATTCCATTTCATCTCAGGCGTTATATAATCAATCAGAACGGGCCCAAAAGGGACTTTTTCGGCGGCTCCATCTGAAAAAACTCTGGGATTTTTGAGATGGCGTGTGTACACTTTCATGAACGTTTGTAGGGTTAATAATTATGTCTTTTCACTAAAGTAACTTAATTGTTTGTCATACCAAATATTTCTTTCATCGTATATGTTTTCTATCCCCGAATTTTTCTTGTGGTCGTCATTTTTAAAAAAAAACAAATTTACGTAAATTAAAAAAATAAATGTAAATAAAAG
This sequence comes from Conus ventricosus, assembly GCA_018398815.1. NCBI lineage: Eukaryota > Metazoa > Mollusca > Gastropoda > Neogastropoda > Conidae > Conus > Conus ventricosus. Next base: position 1,851 of record JAFLJL010002353.1, on the reverse strand, counting down.
TAAGTAAAAGAAATGTCCCAAGGTGCTGGAGTGGCTCCACAGGCTGCTGTGATCGGCTTGGAGAAACCAGAAGATCAGCGGCCAGTGGATGACGGCAGATGGTGTGTACATCCCCAAAGAGCAAAACTCAAGTGACATCAGCCAGTTCAGGCCAATATCACTACTGAACGTCGAAGGGAAAATCTTCTTCTCTGTCATGGCAGCAAGGCTGACCAAGTACCTGATGGAAAACAAGTACTTGGATGTGTCAGTCCAGAAAGGTGCATCCCAGGCGTGGCTGGCTGTGTAGAACACGCCACAATGATCTGGGACGCAATCCAAAAAAGCAAAAACAGAAAAGAGAGACCTGGACGTAGTGTGGCTTGATCTGGCAAACGCATATGGATCTGTGCCCCATGAGATGATACAGTTGGCTCTTGAGATGTACCATGTGCCAAAGAACATCCGCGACATGCTCAAGAAGTACTTCAATGGCTTCTCAATGCGGTTCTCTACCAAGGAGTACACAACTGATTGGATCAACTTGGAAGTGGGCATTGCAATGGGCTGTGCAATTTCCCGATACTGTTCGTGCTGGCAATGGAACTCATCTTGAAAGCAGCAACAAACAACGCGAGACAAACAGACCTTGGCGATGGATACAAGATGCCTCCTCTCAAGGCCTTCATGGATGACACTACAGTGATTTCATCAAGAGAAGACGAGACACGTCATGTGCTGGGAGGGCTGGACGACATAGTTGCCTCATCCAGAATGAAGTTCAAGCCAAAGAAATCACGGAGTCTCTCACTGAGGAAAGGAAAAGTGGCCGAATCTGTGGTCTTCAGTGTTGCCAACCAAGCCATTCCAACAGTCACAGAAGAACCAGTCAAGAGCCTTGGAAGATGGTATGATGATACGCTGAAAGACACACAAAGAGCAAAAGAAACCAAGCAGATGGCGGAAGAAGGCTTGGAGACCATTGACCAGTGTGGGCTCCCTGGCAAATACAAGGTCTGGTGTCTGCAGTTCATGCTGATACCAAAGCTCCTATGGCCTCTGATGATATACGACATCTGCACCAGCACAGTGGAGGCAATGGAAGCCAAAATCAACAAGTTCACAAGGAAATGGCTTGGTGTCCCACCTGTCTGACTGACATCGCGCTGTACTGTCGCCAAGCAAAGCTCAAACTACCACTGAAATCCATCCTGGAGGAATACAAAGCAGGGAAGATCAGACTTCAAAGCATGCTGGAGGACTCAGGAGACAATGTGGTAGAAGCAATCAAGCCCCAGCTGAAGACAGGCAGAAAATGGAAAGTTCAAGAGGCGATGGATTCTGCAAAAGAAAGTCTCAAGATCAGAGAAATAACAGGACACACACAGACCAACAGACAAGGACTGGGGGTGACCAAAACTGAATGGTGGTCAAAGGCCAAAGGAAAAGCAAAAGAGACATGATGATTCAGGAGATGAGAAAGAAGAAGACCAAAAAAGACTCCAAAAAGCAGTCCAGCAGAGCCAGCAAGGGCAATGGACAACGTGGGAGAATGCACTCCAAAGAAGTCTAACTTGGAATGACATTTGGCACATGGCCCTCTCAGATCAGCTTCATTCTCAGATCTGCATATGACTTTGCCCTCAAATGCAAACCTGGTGAAGTGGGGGAAAAAGACGATCCTGCATGCCCCTCTGCCATAAAAAACAAACAGTGGAGCATGTTCTAAGCTCATGTAAAGTAGCCCTGGCTCAAGGAAGGTACACATGGAGGCCACCAAGTGCCAAAGAATGTACAATTGGAGCACAACAAGAGATCGGCTCAAAAACCGACACCGGACAAAACTGGCAAGAACAACAGTGCCACTCGAAA
>JAFLJL010002351.1:0-26251 GCA_018398815.1 Conus ventricosus | reverse complement strand
AGTTTTTATCATCCTCTTTTCTTTTTCCCCTTAAAAAAACTTATCCGCGCATTTAAATTTCCCCCTTTTTTTCTTTAAGTCAAATATTCCCCATGGAGAAAAGAAATTCATTTTTGCGGATAAAAATCAAATTAAAAGGAAATCCTCCAGTTCCGGGACTGAAACACAAAAAGTTGATGAAAACCTTTGATATCTGCAAACAACCAACTACACAGCCCTCCAAAATTTTCCCGCTATTTTAAACCCGCTCACCTTGGACAACAACAGGAACGACACACAATGGACAACACCTCAGTCGCCGGGACACTGCCAGACACCCAAAACGCTCTGGTCGTGCAGAACCCGCCGCTGAACACCGAAACATCGACCGTCTTCATCTGGTAGCCAAACCTTCAAAGTCGGTCGAGGGCATACCGCAGACCTGCCCCAACGGCAGAAAAAAACTGAGCACGAGGCCAACCCAACCTTCGGGGGATAACGCCTCAATTCGTACGACTTGCAGACCCCACGACACTCGAATTCCCCTCGGAAACTCAAAAGACAGCATCACATTCACGGAATTCCCCACTCACATCGAAGAACTCCATTTCACGAGTGTTCGTTTACACACGTAAAACCACTATTCCGGCGAGTCTATATTCTCCTCCTTTCCCCCCTCCAAGAGTTGACAGGTAAGCAAACTCCCGGCGGGAATCACGCACTTCAGGGCCCACTGCCAACCTGGCAATGGCGGGCCACACTCCACAATTGTCACTGAGGCGACCTATATCATTTCGTGCGTGACATAGAGTTTTACTCTTTTTTCCCCAAGATAAAGTGTCATCTTCTCCAGGGTATAGTGTACTCATCTTTCCCAGGGTATAGTGTTTTTTTTCTGCCAGGATTTAGTGTCCTATCTTTCACAGAGTTTAGTGTCTCCCTTTTCAAGGTGTTCTTTTAAACAGGTTTAGTGTCGTCTTTTTTCGAAGGGTGTGTAGCATCCTTTCCTTTCATGAGGTTGAGTGCCTTTTATTTTCATAGGGTTGAGTGGGCTCTTTTCTTTCATAAATTTGAGTGCCCTTTTCTTTCATAGGGTGAAATGCTCACTTATTTCATAAGGTGTAATGTCCTTATTTCAAAGGATTTTGTATCTTAACGGCTACCAGACTAAAAAAGGTCACGACGTGCGACTGAATGAGTGGGGAGTACACCGATGGCAGGTTGTGTCGGCCCCGGTCGCGGCGATGTGGACTGCCTCCTTTACTCCCCTCTGGAAACCATCTTGCTTCTCTGTCGAGCACTTGAAACATTGTCCTTTTCAAACTGATGTTGGGTGGGGGTTTTTAGATGTTCACCCACTGGGAAGGACTTAAGTTTGTGTTTCTTTAGTCTCTTGTGCAGGTTGCGCTCAGTTTCACCAATGTAACTATGGTCAAGTCCTGGCAGTCTATCTTGTATATCACCCTGATTTTGTCCAATTTGTCTGTTTTTGCCCCTTTGGGGGGGACTAACTGGCTTCTGATGGTGTTTGGTGGGCTTGGCGTGGACACTGACTCCCCAAATTTCTTATCTTCCTGCTGAGGCTTCAGTGACGCCGCTGACGTACGGCATGGAGACGTGCCCTCTCGAAGGGGTCTGACATTCTGTGGAGGGGTGGGGTATGGTTTTTCTTGCCCCTGGGATATCCCAGGCCCACTTCTGGTATCCCGTATAGTATCTTCTTTCATAGGATATAGTATCGCTTGTTTTACAGGATTTAGTGTCCGCTCTTTCCTAGAGTTTTTGTGCCATCAGTTCATACATTTGAGTGTTTTTTTTTAAAAAGGGTTTGCTGTCTGCTTCTTTTTAGAGTTTAGTGTCCCCTTCCTTCACAGGAGTCAAATGTCGTCTTCTTCCATTGAATTAATTATCCCCTTCACACAGAATTGCCTTCTTCTTTTAGTCGTCCCTTTTTTCACAAGATTAGTGTCTTCTTCATTTTGGGGTTTTCATATGTTTTAGTGTCCTATTCGCTGTGTTTAGAGTACTTTTTTTTTTGTCTGGGTTTAGTGCCCTCTTCAAAGGGCCCCGTACCCTCTTCGTAGAGTGTAGTCCCTCTTCTTCATGGGGTTTAGTGTTATATGATTTTATAGAGTTTAGTACTCTCTTTTTGACATTGTCTAGTGTCCCCTTTCAAGGCTTTCTTTCTGTTTCTTGGGTTTAGTATGCCCCCTTTCTTTTTGAGTTTGATGCCTTCTCAATGGGGTGTAGTGTTTTCTTCATCGTAGTTAGACTCCTTTTAAAAAAAAATTCTTGATGGGATTTAATCTGAGGTTTTGTGTCGCAGGATCATTGAGGACGAGCACTTCCCAGAGATCGGTGTGTGGCATCGTCCCGGATTAGAGGCCTGAGACCCCCAGCACCACACCCTAGCCAGGGCTACACATCAGGAGATGGCTTTTAGCATGGTGATCAGCCTTGACAGTGGCAAATTCCCACCAAAGCTGCACAGCAGAGGGACAGTGGACCCAGGCTACCTGCAGAAGACAGCTGCAGCACTTCCATCAAGCTGCACGTCAGAGGAGACAACGACCCAGGGCTACATGGCAGAGGGGCAGTGCGCATTTCATTAAAGCTAACAGCAGAGAGACGGTGGCCAGATACTGTGAAGCAGAGGGTGAAAGTGCATAGTATTTTTTCTCGACTACCCACGGGGGACAGCGAACTTCGTTCTGTGGAAAGTGATAGTATTGTTATCGACTACCTACGGAGGACAGCTGAACTTTGTTCTGTGGAAGGCGACCCAGGAGAGGACAGCTCTTAGTACCACATTCAGGACAGAACAGTTTACGTCACAGAGGGCTACATAGCACAGAAAAAAACTACTTTTTTTTTTATTCAGGACCGCCCCAACCGAAAAATCTTGGTCCACTTTATTCAAGGCCACACAAAAGAGGACAATTCCATCCATTTTTTCAAAGGCAACACAAAAGAGGACAATTGTGCATCGCTGTGTTAAAGGTTGCAACAAAAGAAAATTTGAGAATCACTTTGTTCAATACTACATATAAAAAGACAATTTACATCGTGTGTGTGAGAGGGGTGGGGGGGGGGGGGGGGTGGGGTGGTAAGAGGGAAGGGTAGTTTATATTGTGTTCCCAAGAACTAGCAAATGTATTAATTTGTTATTGACTTGATGTATTTCATTATATGTCCTTTTCTCTGAACAGTAATCTACTTCTTTCACCAGGTGGTTGTTCCCTTTGTTGCAGGGTTCGTCTTCTTTCACAGGGTTTATTAATCTTCCCTTCACAGGGTTTCTGATCTTTCACAGCGTTTATTGGCCTTTGCTTTCACGGATCTCATTGCTTTTTTATCATAGGGCTTAAGTGTTCTTCTTTCACAAGATTGGAACATCTGTTTTCCCCGGATTTAGTGCTCTCGGGTTGCAAGTCTTTCCCGGAGGCCTGTGCAGTTTGTTCCTCACTCAGACCTACATCATAAATGTTTTTTTTGGCGTGAACTGTGGCAGGTAATGGTCTACAAATTTCAAAATAGTTAAAAAATTTGCCCAATTTAACCAATCCTTTTTCCCACGGTGGTACGAAAACCGTAAAGAGGAATCGGTTTTTGTCAGGGTTACTTTTGGGAAAACTAATAAGCACTTTGGGATACTCAAAAGGGAACCCCCCCCATGGTGTGTTGCATGTGCAGCTAGTTCGTTTAAATATTTTTGACAGAATGTGTGATTTGATGTGTATCAGAGAGAAGTTCTTTTCCCCAGTAAATTTATCGGTTTCTTTTTCGTAAGTTTCAGTTGATCTTATTTTTTCTTTTTTGAAAGAGGTAAACTTATTTTTTAATTATACTTTTTTTAATTTGTGATGGTTTTCGTTGGATTTTGAAAGTAATTTGTGTTTTTTGCCCTTTAAAAATTTTAAAAGCGGTGTTAATAAGTGTGGGTAATTTGTACTAAGACTAGCGATTTTGATAGCTGAGGCCGTTTTGGCCCCTAATAGCCCGCTGGACCCTAAAAAACCAACTAAAACAAATTAGACGGCTATTTTCCCTGGTTAGTCTTAATAGTCAGAATACGGTTGGTTTCGATTAAGTCACTTCCTTTAGAGTTTTAACTTATGGCCGCAAACACCCGGTTTCCATCTCAGTCCGAATTTCTGATTCAGAAAAACCCACCCAAGTCAAAAATCGTTACCCCTTTCGAGTAGTTGAGAAAGGGGTAAAGGAAATTTTTCGTGATTGCATGAGTTGAAAACCACCCCTTTTTCAGCAGCGACCGGCGCCGCCCCGGCACTAACGGTAAAAAAGTTATTTCTTATCTTTTAAATCCGGGACAAAACTCCCTCAACCACTTCAAACGCGAAGGGAAAAAAAAATCCGAGCAATGGGTTTTTTCGGATCTTTTCTTCCCTAAAAGGACCCTTTTGCCATGTGTTTGGAACCCTTTCTCTTTGCCATTCTCTTATCTTTCATCTGAATCTGAATCTCTTCACAGCTCGCCAAAAGCGTGCCATTCCATATCTTTTCTTCTTTTTTTGTTAGGGGGTAGTTGTTTAGTGTCTAATAAATGAAAAAAAACTTACCTCCCCTCTCCCCCCCCGCATCGGTGCCCAAAAGGGCGATCCCCCAAAGCGGTCCTCCGGCAAAGGGAAACGCAAGGGGTTATGCGAAGGTATCCCCGGGTGGCACGCGCTCCCCCCCACCACCGGCTCAGCCCAAAACTGCCGGGACAGACGGGAGGCCACTCCCCTGGTTCCAGGCAACAACGTGGCACACGGTTTACCCTGCCATGCCCCACTGTGGAGGCCCCGGTTGACAGCATTGGGCCCCAGCTCCCCCCCGCCGTCTGGGGGAAAGCCCGGGCCAAAGTGGCCGTGTTGGGGGGGCGGGGGGATCATTGGGCCCCTCAAACCAGGACCCCAATTCCCCCCCGACACGGGTCGTCGCACGGTCAACCGGTGGACCAGAGGCCAAGAGAAAACGGAAAAAGTTCCAGAAGACTTGTGAAAAAAGGAAAAAATAGGATAAGACCGAAAAGGGCAGAGGATAAAAAAACAGAAAACGCAGATTAAATAAGGAGAATGCGAAGTGAATGAGGGAAGAACCATGGGTGGAGGAAAACGTAAAAAACAGGGAAAGAAACCCAATAAAAAAAAGTCCCACCCCGGGGGGCAAAAGGGGTGACCCTAGAAAAAAAATAAGTTTTTTTTCGGAGTTTTTCAGAAATCTTATTTTTTTTTTTTTTTGAAAGGGGTAAACTTATTTTATAAAACTTTGGGTTTTTATAATGTTACAGGTGTCGTTGGAGTTGAACAGAAAATTTGTGTTTTGTCCTCAAAAATTTTTAAGCGATGTGTTAAAAAGTGTGGGTTTTGTTCTAGAGATTTAGCGTATGTAGTGAGGTCCGTTTTGGGCTCTGTAGCCCGCTGGCCCCTTAAACACAAAATTTTCACAGAGTTTGGTTTTTTTTTTCCCAAAAAGGGTTTAGTTTTCCCTTTCCAGTGGAAAAGGGGGGTCCTTTTTAAACGGGTCTTTCTTTTTCTATTACAAAAGGTTAGTGTCTTCTTTACGAATAAAGTACTCTTTTTTCCAGGGGGTTTTCAGGGGGTTGTGTTTTTTAGGAGTAGTGGCCTTTTTCTTTCCAAAATTGGTCCTCCAGATTCCCCACAGGGATGGACCTTTCTTTCACAATTAGTTCCCTTTAAAATTTCAAAAGGGGCAAAACCCTTTTTTTTTCACAGAGGTAGTTCCTTCAATTCACAGGGCTAAAAAAATTTTTTTTCACAGGGTAGTGTCCTTCAAATTCGGGGGCCAAACCCTTTTCTTTCACGGTATTTGCTTAAAATTCGGGGGGGGGGGGGGGGGCTCTCCCTTTTTTCACAGATTTAGTGTCCTTCAAATTCCAGGGCAGCATCCTTTTCTTTCAAGAGATAGTGTCCTTCAAATTCACAGGGCATAACATCCTTTTCTTTCACAGGTATAGGCCCTTCAAACCCCGGGGCATAACACCCTTTTTTTTCACTTTTTGCTTCTTTTTTCACGGGTTTAATGTCTTTGCTTTCAAGGGCTTAGTGTTCTCGTTCCTTTGGCTCATATTGTTTTTTCCCCTTTTTTAAGACGATTTTGCCATTTTCATTAATTTTAAATGTCGTGTCTTGGATGTGGTGTGCTTTTCTTTTTCAGGCTTTAAAATCGTTTTTTTTGATGGGATTCCAGGATTGTGCCTCTTCTTTATAGGATTAATCCCCCTTTCTTTCTTGTCCTTTTCTTTGAACAGGTATCTACTTTTTTTGCTAGGTGATATTTTTGCCTGTTTAAAGGGGGTATTTTTTTCCCCAGGGTTTCTGACTTTCCGGGGTTTATTGGCCTTTTTTTTTCCCAATGACAGTTTTTCCCTTTTTCATGATTAGCACGGTACCTTCCTGTGTTAGTCTTTGTGGGGGGCGAAAGGGGAAAACCGGGGGAATTTTTAGGAAAGGCAAAAAGGCAGCCCCAGGGGTGTACTGTTCCTGAGGGGGGTCTGGATCAGGGGACGCTTTTTTTAATACGGGAGTGTGCTGCAGGTCTTGGAACCCTTTGATCCTTTTCCTGAAAGATTTCCTGTGTGAAAGGGGTTTCTCCTGTTTGGCATTCCCTATTCCCACAGGGACGTGCATGGTATCATGTGGGCTTGGATCCTTTTATAGGACTTTTTCTGTCTGCTTTCTTAGTTTTTAATGCCCTTTTTAAAAGAGACGTAGTTTTTCTCCTTTCAAATGGTCTAGCCCCACTTCTAAAATTTTGGTATCCTTCTCTTTCATAGGATTTAGTGATCTTTTCTTTCACGAGGTTATGTTTCTTCTTGCCCAAGGGGTTTTAGTGTCTTTTTCACGTGTAAAAGTTCTTTTTCAACGGGTTTTTTCTATTCCAAAGGGCTTGTGTTTTTTTCCCCTGGTAGGCTTCCATGTCAGATAGGCAAAGGGTGGGGATCCTGACTAGAGAAACCCCGCCTTTCCCCTTTTTTCTTTTTTTCTGCCCTTATTTGGCCCTTTTCTATTTCGTCCCCCCTTAAAGTTTTTTTTTCACAATCCTTTTCTCTTGTGGTCCCTTAAGATCCCCCCGTGTTTGCCGTGCGGTGCGCCCTGTGTCGGGGGGAATGAGGTCCGGGTGAGGAGGGCCATGCTTAGGAGGCCTGTCCTTCAAACTCACTTTGGCTCGGACCTCCCTAGACAGGGATAACTTTGGCCCCGGGTTTTGTACAAATCGGTTTCCCCTTTTTGGGGGGCTGGGTCAAGACAGCATTTTCCCTGCTGGCCTGTAACCCCCCTGCAGTGCCAGCTCTCTGTCCCCGGGAGTTGAGCATGATCAGGGGGATGGGGTAGTTGCTTCTTTTTGTCGTACTCTCCCAAAGCCTGGAAGGGGTCAAAAATTGGTTTCTTGCCGGGCCCCCTTGTTGGACCCCAAGGTGGGTGGGAAAAGGGGGGGATGAATCATACTACCCAAAAATAGGGGCTTTTTCCAAAAAAACTTTCCCCCCCAAAAGGAAGAGGAGTCAGCATCCCCTATTTCAGGGGGGTCAAACAAAAGTGTTCTGTACAGAAGTGAGAAAAAGACAGGTTTTTGGTTTCCCGGTCGTGATGGGGGGACGGGCAGGAACGCCCCCTTCAGCTCTGAGCCCTTTTGCCAAAAAAAAGGGCTTAAAGGTTTGGCGGTGCCCCTCGGCCATCAAGAGGTTACGAAAGGCTCGTTCCTTATTGAGTGTAAAATCAAAAACAATCTGACCAGCTGCTGGGGCAACCAAATTAGTGGACGGGAGATCAGGGTAACCCCCCACAAACAATTAAAATTCTCAAAAGGCGTGTTTTGCTGCGGATTTATCGGGTGTCTGGAGGCAGAAATTAAATCGGAGCGGGCCCCCAGGGGTGACGGGGTGCGCAGGGTGACGTAAAAAAGGGTGCAGAAAGATGGCCCCCAACACCCCTTTTGACATTTGCAACCCGTGTCCCTCCGGATCAAAGTCGGCTACCTGAAGTCCGGGTTGAGTTATATGTTCCGTCCCCTTGAGGTCTTCAGGTCCAAAATTTTGGCCATGTCAGGCCCCGCTGTTCGGGGGCAGGAGGGTTTTTGGTTTTGTGCAAGGCAACCCTGTGGGCCGTGTCTTTCCCGGGCACTTGTGCTAACTGGGGTGGCCCCATCCCTCCCTTTTCCCCAAAAATGCCCTTCTTGGTTTCGGAAATCTGCTATACAACGAGTCAAAACGGAAAAGAAGATCTTTTTTTTTTTGAAGCCGGAAACGGGTTGGGGGCATAAAACGCCGACAGCTTTTTCCTACGCTTTTGGCTGTTTAAAAAGGTTCCCAGTTTCTACTCTCAGTCTGCTGCCCAAATGAGAATTCATGTTTTCGAAACATTGCAATGATCTGTCAGTTTGGGGTAGAGGTCCACCACCCTTTCCCAAAACCCAAAGTGATGCCCCTGGGGAGGCAAAAAAACCGCCCCCCCTCCGACTGCCCCCGCGCTAAACCCTTGCTGCTGGGCAGATTAAAAAACCACACCCGAATCCTTGTCCGTGCCGTGCGGGCAAGGGGTTCCACCCGTGGGGATGGTGGAGATTAGGACAAAAAACCCCCCCATCTCCCAATCCAGACTCCCCATCTCCAAAAAACCCGGCCTTTTTCACCTGCGGGCAAATCTGCCACGGGTCCAAGACCAAAACCCGTCCCGTGAAAATAAAAAAAATTTGTTCACCCATTGGGCCCCAATCTATGAGGGGGATGCCTGATCTCTCCCTTTTCGCCCTCTGCCCAGGATGTAAATTTCCCTTGAATTCGTGGATTAAATTCCAACTTTGAGGGGTGCAGCTTCTGTGTCGATCTATAAAACCCTTTCCCTCGTGGCTCTTCGGAAACCCCCAAATTTAAAACCGAAGACCTTTACTCTTTCTGGCTTTAAAATTTCTTTCAAACCTGCAAACCCTCCCGTGGGATTGTGGGCGGTGTTGCCCCTTTCCACACAAAACTTTTTTGTATAGTCCCCGCACTTTGTTTTTTTCCCCCCTTTGGTGTAGCTGGAATCACCCCACAAGAGTGCACTCTGTTCCCCTTTTTCTTCCACCTTCTGCCCGGTTTGGTCAGGGCCTTGTCTTGATAGGAGAACTTCCCCGACCTTTTTTGTGTTGGGTGACTTTAACGGTCCAACCCTCTTTGGGTAGGCCGGTACTCACCAGAGGGCTGCTGATGAAATGGGCCTTCAGACTTGGTTTGTGTTGTTGAAGACGGATCTGCAACTACCCCCACTCTTCCACTGGGTTTACTTTCTGTTTGATTTGCGGGGTTTTTGGGCCCCCCCCTGGGCCCGGACTATGAGTGGTCTGTCCCGACGATCTCACGGAAGGGGACCATTTCCCTGCCTTCTACAACCCGAATAACTGAAAAACCCTCTCTGTTTCTCAACACAAAATTCGGCCGGGGGCTATTCGCAACACTATTTCAAAAAACCGGGCACTGACTTTCTTCAGAGTCCCCGGACCCCTGAACACTGACTAACACTGTGAAACAAGTTGCTAAAGTTTTATTTTCCCGTGTCTTCGATAAACTCCAAAAACCCCAAAAAAACCCTGTTTGATTAGACTGCCAACAAATTTCCCAAAAATTCGAAACCGGGTCGCGCAGGTATACCCAAAGACCCTTTGGGGCCCCAAAGTCGGCCCATCAAAAAATCGTCTAAATCTGACACACTTTTAAAAACGTAAACGTGGGCCGGAGAAGTTCTGCCCCGGCTACATCAAAAATTCTAAGAAAAAGTGTGGAACCCTCATTAAAAAAATCAAAGGGAAGAACACCTGTCCCACGTGAAACCCCTCAAGTTTTTAGATTTTTAATAACAGAGAAGAAACATTGCTAATCTGCTTGCTTCAACCATGAAAAGAATTCCCCCTCTTCTAATAAAACATCCTTTTGTCAAACACAAGCCCGAAAAAACTCCCTGAACTTTTACCGACAACATGGAAACTACAATCTTCCTTTTAATTAAACGGCTGAATCTCCTTACTCTCTTTTACGATTCCTTCCCGGTATAGATGCATACATTATAACTTTTGAAACATCTTCGCAAGAATGTTTAACATCTGTTACGGTATACAACCCCGGTGGACTAAGGTTGTTTTCCCCCCTCTTGGCGGAAGCCCCCATTTTTCCATCCCCCAAAACCTGAAAGATCTTTCTAACCATCTAAAAAACCGCCAAAAGCTTTGACCAGCTGTGTCTGTAAAAAGATGGAAAAATGGTCAATGCAGGCTCTGGGAAACTGGAAAAAGATGGCCTTTTGGCGAAAGAACGTGTGGGGGTTCCCCAAACATGTAACAGTTGCCATTTGATTCGTCTGGAATCTAATTAGGAACGCTTTTTTAAACAGACAGACGTGGGAATTTTCTTTACTTTTTGGGAAAGGCCCACGATACCACCTGGAAGTGGGGGTACTTCATTCTCCCCGATCTGGGTTTTCGAGGTATCTTTCCCTTTTTATTCAAAATTTTTTTCAGAAAGACAAATTTCGGTCCGGGTTTGGGACACTCCTCTGTGTCCACGGCAGGGGTTGGGTTTCCCCAGGGAGATACGTCTCCCGCCCTCTTTTTTATTAAAAATCAAAAACATTGTGAAATCAGTTTAGCGGGTTCAGAAAAGCTATTGGTTTTTGGATGATTTGCGTTCGCAAATGGAACCTGACCCCAGTGTCCTGCAGGCTCCGCTTTGCGTTTGATAAAATCATCGTGGGCGGATGAAACGGTTTCCCCTTTTTTTTACAAAAACCCAATGTATTCACTTAAACTTCCCCAGTTTTTTCCCGATCCGGAACTTCAAATAGGGAAAAACTCCCATTCCGCTGTTAAAGAGGCCCAAAATTTTGGGGTATTTTTTACCAAAAAAATTAACTTTCTCGCCATATTAAAAACCTCAAAAAATGCTTGCCAAAAGGCCTGATATTCTGCGGGTCGTAGCAAACACCCACGGGGGGGCCTGATAAGAAAAAATTTGTTGCACCTTACGAGCCCTGGTCCGTTCTAAACGGGGTAGGGTTTTGCTGTGCGGCTCCGCAAACTTTTTTCCCCAAACCTTGGACCCTATCCCCATCGGGTTCGTCTTGTCTTGGAGCGTTTCCCCACCCCCCCTGTGTAAAGCTGTACCCCGAGGCAGGTGAAACCTTTACTGTCCAATGCAGGCTGAAATGCTTGAATTATTTTATCCCATGTTTCAGAACCACAGAATCCTGCCTATGACTTGTTTTTGACCCTCCGTTCCAAAAATAAATTTTAAATAACCCCAAATTATTCCGCCTTTGGGTTCGTATGCAGCCCCCGTGCGGAAAGAGTATTTCCTGGGGGGGTTTTCCCCATTTTTCCAAATTTCCGGATCAACCCCTGGACCTTTTTTAAACCCCGAGATTTTTTGATCTCGCACTTTCCGTAAGGAGTCACCCGCTCTCTGGCGTCAAGGCTTTGTATGCCCAGCCTGTTCCAAAAATTCCCCTCCTATCAAAAAATTTTCACTGCGGTTCCCAAATCGAGGTGGAGGTGTCACTAGCCCTGGGGTCTTCTCGATATTTTTGGAACTATTTTCTTCAGATGCTTTTGTCTATTTGCTGAACTTACTGCTTAGTACTGGCTTTGAAGTAATCTCCCATTCTTCGGGAGGGGCTTTCTGGTTTTGTCGGATTCGCTGTAGCTTTGGGGGCCATTGCTGGCCGCAACCTTTAGCCCAGAACTTTTATTTTTTTGGAACTTTTAGCAAGTTGAAGGGGGACGGTTACAACATTACCTTGCTTGGGTTCCGGCCCTGTGGCATCGGCGGGAACGAAAAGGTTTTATGTTTAGCCAAGAACCCACAAGGAAATGTCCCAAAACTTATTCCCTGCTCAGATGTGAAACTAAAATTAACGGTTTTGTAGAGACCCCGGAGGGGATTGGGGCCAACCGACGAATAACAAATCTTTCAGATCCGTCAAACCTTTAAAGACTTTTCCCCCTCTACGTCGGGGGTCGAAAGGGAACGGTTTTTCCGCTGCCACCCCCATTCGTATTTTTTCCCCCTTTTTACCTTTTAAAGGTGAAGAAGCCCGGGTGCATTTCCCTGTCTGCCCACTCACAATGAAAATGTTTTTTTTAGAGGTTGGGCTTGCACGATGTGGACAAAACATTTTACGGGGGGTCCATGAAAAAACCCGTTCGGGATGTCCCGCCTGACGTGATCCTTTGGGTTTTTTAGAGAAAAAAAACATTTTTCTCTGATTTGAGATTTTACGGAAGAGGTTTTTAACAAAAATTTCTGGTTGTTTGTAGCGTGGCATTTAACGAGATGGTGAAAGTTTTTTTTTTTTTTTTTTTTTTTTTTTAAAAGGGGTGGTGAGTTTATTTTTTAAAGTGGTACAGCCCCGATGTGGCCCCCTTTCGGTGGGTGGGCTAAAGAACATTATCTTATCTTTCTGTGTCTTTTTTCACAAATATAATGTGCTCTTCTTCCCTGGGGTTTTAGGTGTAGTGTCGTCTGTCTTGGATATAGTGGCCCTTTTTTTTAACGAGAAATTTTCCCTTTAAATTCACAGGGCCCTAGCCTCCTTTTTTTTTTTCACCGTATTGCGTCCCTTTGCTTTCACAGGGTTTAGTGTCCTCTTCTCCTTTTCTCTCACAGAGTATAGTGTCCTTCAACCCTCTGGGGGTTGCAACCTTGCCGTGGTCGGAGGGCTTGCGTGGTCCTGTGATCTTTTAGGCTTTGCTGACGGGGGCATCAAAACTCGGCTAGATGGTTAGTTGTGAACACTGCTAGGCCTGTATAGCCAAGTTGCTGACTGGCCAAGCATTACGTGGTAGGCATTGATGCCCCTGGTAGGGTCTCCCATGTCAGAAAGGTTAGGAGTGAGGGCCCAGACAAATAGTAACCCACCTTTTCCTATACTGTCTTCTGCCTTTCTTCCCTCCGGGGGGTTGCGACCTTGTCGTGGTCGGAGGGTTTGCGTGGTCCAGTGATCCCTTAGGCTTTGCTGGCGGGGGCATCAATACTTGGAGATAGGCTGTTTTTTTCACACTGCTTCTAGGCCTGAGAGGTGCAGATGCTGTTTGGCCTAAGCGTAACGTGGTAAGGAGTTGATGCCCCTGTAGGGCTTCCCATGTCAGATAGGCTAAGGGTGAGGATCCTGACTAAGAGTAACCCGCCTTTCTCCTTTTCTTGTTTTCTGCCTCCCTTATTTGGCCCTTTTCTATCTTCGTCTCCCCTTCAAGTCTTCTTTCCACACTCCTTTTCTCTCTGTGGTCTCCTTAAGATCCGCCGCGTTTGCCGTGCGGTGCGACCTGTGTCGGAGGGGAATGAGATCCTGGTGATTGAGAGGGCCAGCGCTCTCAACACATCACTTTGGCTCGGACCTCTCCTAGACAGGGAGTACACTTTGGCCCGGGTTGTACTAATCGGCTCCCCTTCTTGGGGTTGGGTCAAGACGGGCAGTTCCCCAGCTGGCCAAGTAATACCCCTGCAGTGCTCAGCTCTCTGTTCCGGGAGTTGAGCAGATCAGGGGGATAGGGTTGGTTGCTTCTGCTTGTCGTATGTCTCTCCCGAAGCCTGGAAGGGGTCAAGACATTGGTTTCTTGCCCTGGCCCTTAGTTGGACTCCAAGGTGGGTGGGTAAGGGAGAGATGAATCACAATAAACTAAATATGACTTCATTAAAAAACTACCCCCCCAAAAGGAAGAGGAAGGCAGTATCCCCTATTTCAGGGGAATTTGAAACAGACAGTGATTCTGACAGTGAGGTAAGACAGAAGACAGGTTTCTGGGCTTCCTGGCTCGTGGTGGAAGGGACAGAGCAGGAGAGACCTCTTCAGCTCTGAGCCCTTTTGCTGTACAAAAGGGCTTTCATGGTATAGCAGGTGAACCTAAGTCCATAAAACGATTGAGGAATGGTTCGTTTCTTCTTCATGTCGATCACAGAAGCAATCCGAACAGTTGCAGAAGGCAAAAAGCTTGTGGATAGGGAGATCAGGGTGACTCCCCATAAGCAATTAAATTCATCCAAAGGTGTGATTCGATGCAGAGATCTGGCGGGTGTTTCAGAGGCGGAAATAAAAACGGAGCTGGCGTCCCAGGGTGTGACGGAGGTGCGCAGGGTGACGATAAAGAAGGGTTCAGAGAGAGTGGCCACCAACACCTCTTTCTGACCTTCTGCAACCCTGTGCTGCCTCCGGTCATCAAGGTTGGTTACCTAAATGTTCATGTTCAGCTATATGTGCCGTCCCCATTGAGGTGCTTCAGGTGCCAGAAGTTTGGCCATGTCAGGGACCGCTGTTCAGGGCAAGAGGTATGCGGTGTTTGCTGCAAGGCAACCCATGATGGGCCGTGTCAAGATCCGGCACATTGTGCTAACTGCGGTGGCGACCATCCCTCCTCTTCAAGAAACTGTCCTCTTTGGATTCAGGAATCCGCAATTCAAAGACTAAAGACTGAAAGAAAATTTCCTTTTTTGAAGCCCGCAAGCAGGTTGTGGGCAGTCAGACGCCGACAGCCTCTTCCTATGCTTCGGCTGTACGGAAAGTTCCCACAGTTTCCACTCGATCAGTCTGCTGTCAGACTGATGACTTTACGTTCTCGAAGACACTGCAAGTCCGAACTGTCAACTCTGGTGGAAGCAGTCCACCACCTCTCAACCCAAAATGATTGCCCCTGTGGAGGCAAAAAATCCGCCACCCCTCAGACTGCCCAGCAGTCTACAACATCTGCTGCTGGGCAGATTAAAAAACCAGCAGTTCCCCCTCGAACTCCTCTGTCCAGTGCCCGTGCGGGCAAGGGAGTTCCACCCAGTGTGGAGATGGTGGAGATAAGGAAAAACCCTCCACCATCTCCCAAATCCAGACCTCCACCTTCTCCAAACTCCAGGCCTTTGTCACCTGCGGGCAAGTCTGCCAGCAGGTCCAAAGACCAACACAGTCCAGTGAAACTACAAAATAAATTCACTCCATTGGCGGCAGATGTCGATGAGGAGATGACCTGATCTCTCTCCTTTTCGCCCTCTGCACCATGGATAGTACAATATTACATTGGAATATCCGTGGATTAAATTCCAACTTTGAGGAGCTGCAGCTTCTGTGTCAGTCTATAAAACCTCCGTCGTGGCTCTTCAGGAAACTCAAATTCAAAGCCAGAAGACCTTTACTCTTTCTGGCTTAATATTCTTTCAATACCTGCACAACCATCCATGTTGGGACTGTCGGGCGGTGTTGCCCTTCTCCTACACAAAACTTTGTTGTATAGTCCGTCGCTCTGTCTACCTCCCTTCAGGCTGTAGCTGCGAGAGTCACTCTCCACAAGACTGTAACAATCTGTTCTCTTTATCTACCTCCATCTGTCCCGGTTTGTCGTCAGGACCTTGTCAGTCTGTTAGGGGAACTTCCTCGACCTTTTTTGCTGTTGGGTGACTTTAACGGTCACAACCCTCTTTGGGGTAGTACCGGTTCGTCATCCAGAGGTCTGCTGATTGAGGATGTCCTTTCGGATATGGATTTGTGTTGTCTGAACGACGGATCTGCAACTTACCTCCATTCTTCCACAGGTTCACTTTCGTGTTTAGATTTGTCGGTTTGTGACCCCTCGCTGGTCCGGACTATGAGTGGTCTGTCCATGACGATCTGCACGGAAGTGACCATTTCCCTGTCCTTCTACAATCCTGTATTAACTGAACACGTCTCTATCTCTCAGCATTTAAATTATACGAAAGCAAACTGGGATCTATTTGCAGCCACTATTTCAAAAGAATTCCAGGACACTGATTTTTTTCAGAGTCCAGACCCAGCAGAATCTCTGACTAACACTATGATCAAATGTGCTAAAGCCTGTATTCCAGTGTCTTCCGATAAACTTCAAATGCCCAAAACACCTTGGTTCGATTCAGACTGCCAACAAATTTCCAAAGTTAGAAAACGGGCTCAGCGTCAGGTATACCAACGACCTTCGGGTCCCAACGCTCGAGCCCATCAGAAACTCCGTGCTAAATCAAGACACACTTTTAAAATCAGTAAACGTCGGTCCTGGAGAAGCTTCTGCTCCAGGCTGACATCAAAAACTTCTAAGAAAAAAGTGTGGAACATCATTAAGAAAATCAAAGGGAAGAACACCTGTCCCACTGTGAACCATCTCAAGTTTTCGGATTCTTTAATAACAGAAAAGAAAGCAGTTGCTAATCTGCTTGCTTCAACCATTGAAAAGAATTCCTCCTCTTCTAATAAATCAGTCACTTTTGTTAAACACAAAGCCCTAAAAGAAAAATCTCCCTGCAACTTTTCATCCGACAACATGGAAGACTACAATCTTCCTTTTACATTAAACGAGCTGAAATCTGCCTTACTCTCTTGCAGCGATTCCTCTCCAGGTATAGATGACATACATTATCAACTATTGAAACATCTTCCGCAAGAAGGTCTGAACATCCTGTTACAGGTATACAACCACGTGTGGACTACAGGTTGCTTTCCACCCTCATGGCGGACAGCCCTCATTATTCCCATCCCCAAACCTGGAAAAGATCTTTCTAATCCATCTAACTACCGTCCCATAGCTTTGACCAGCTGTGTCTGTAAATTGATGGAAAAAATGGTCAATGCTAGGCTCATGTGGAAACTGGAAAACCGATGGCCTTTTGGCGAAAGAACAGTGTGGTTTCCGCAAACATCGTAGTACAGTTGACCATTTGATTCGTCTGGAATCTACACTTAGAACGCTTTTTTAAACAGACAGCATGCAGTGGCAATTTTCTTTGACTTGGAGAAGGCCTACGATACCACTGGAAGTCGGGATACTTCATGATCTCCACGATCTGGGTTTTCGAGGTCATCTTCCGCTTTTTATTCAAAATTTTTTTGGCAGAACGACAGTTTCAGGTCCGGGTTGGCACCACTCTCTCTGATGTCCACGAGCAGGAGTTGGGTGTTCCACAGGGGTAGCATACTATCTCCTGCCCTCTTTAGTATTAAGATCAACACATTGTGAAATCAGTTCAGCAGGGTTCAGACTGCTCATTGTTTGTGGATGATTTTGCTGTCTACGCAACTGGAAGCCTGTACCCGAGTGTCCAGCGCAGGCTCCAGCTTTGCGTAGATAAAATCCATCGGTGGGCAGATGACAACGGTTTCACCTTTCTGCTACAAAAACCCAGTGTATTCACTTCATAATTTCCGTCAGTTTTTTTCCAGATCCTGAACTTCAAGTGGGGAATCTCCATTCCAGCTGTTAAAGAGGCCAAATTTCTGGGAGTCATTTTTGACCAAAAACTTAACTTTCTCAGCCAATTAAAAACTCAAAACTGCTTGCCAAAAGGCACTGAATATTCTGCGGGTCGTAGCACACACCGACTGGGGCGCTGATAAGAAAACTTTGTTGCACCTCTACAGAGCCCTGGTCCGTTCCAAGCTGGACTACGGTTGTGCTGTGTACGGCTCCGCAAGATCATCTTACCTCAAACTCTTGGACCCTATCCACCATCAAGGGCTTCGTCTCTGTCTTGGAGCGTTTCCGCACCACCCCTGTGTACAGCCTGTACGCAGAGGCAGGTGAACCTTCACTGTCCAACCGCAGGCTGAAACTGTCCTTTGAATTATTACATCCGACTGTTCTCAGAACCGCAGAATCCTGCCTATGACTGTGTTTTTGACCCTCCGTTCCAAAGTAAGTTTGAACAAACCCGAAATGTATTCCGCCGTTTGGGCTTCGTATGCAGCCTCACGTGCGGAATGCAGGTATAGACCTGGGAGTAGTTTCCGATTTTTCCAAGTTTCCGGATCAACCTCCATGGACCTTTTTCACACCAGAGATTCGTTTTGATCTCGCAGCTTTCCGTAAGGAGTCTACCAGCTCTCTGGCGTACAAGGCTTTGTATGCCGAGCTCTGTTCCAAATTCCCATCCTATCAAAAAGTTTTCACTGACGGTTCCAAGTCTGAGGATGGAGTGGCCTGTGCAGCTACTGCCCTGGGCTCCTTCTCAGATATTGTTGGAACATATACATTCAGATGCTTCTGTCTATTCTGCTGAACTTACTGCTCTAGTACTGGCTTTGAAGATAATCTCCCATTCTTCGAGGAGGGACTTTCTGTTCTGTCGGATTCGCTGTCAGCTTTGAGGTCCATAGCTGGCCGCAACATTCAGCATCCAGAACTTTACTTTTTTTTGAACTTTTTAGCAAGTTGAAGGCGGACGGTTACAACATACTCTTGCTTGGGTTCCTGGCCATGTTGGCATCGGCGGGAACGAAATGGTTGATCGTTTAGCCAAGAACGCCACAAGAGAGAAACTGTCCAACACTTATATCCCCTGCTCAGATGTGAAACCCAAATTAACGATTATGTGAGAGACCTCTGGCAGGAGGATTGGAACACACAGACGAATAACAAACTCTTTCAGATCCGTCCAAACCTTAAAGACTTCCTCCCATCTACGTCGGGTGGTCGTAAAGAGGAAACGGTTCTGTGCCGGCTGCACACCGGCCATTCGTATTTTACCCATTCTTACCTTTTAAAGAGTGAAGAAGCTCCGTGGTGCATTCCATGTCATGCACCACTCACAATGAAACATGTTCTTTTAGAGTGTTGGGACTTGCACGATGTGAGACACAAACATTTTACAGCGGAGTCCATGAAGATCCTGTTCAGGGATGTCCGCCTGATGTGATCCTTGAGTTTTTGAGAGAGATTAACATTTTATCATCTGATTTAAGATTTTACGGAAAAAAGATTTTTAACAAAGTTTCTGGTGCGTTTGTAGACGATGTCATTTAATGAGATGTATGAAAGTGGTGTTTTTTTTTTTTTTTTTTTTTTTTTTTTTTTTTTTTTTTTATATGACTGGTGAGTTGTTTTTAAAACGTGGTGACAGCCCTGATATGGCCCTTTGCGGTCGGCAGGGCTAGAAGCAACATTATCTTCTGCCTTTCTTAACGGATCTTTTTCTTTCTTCGTCTCCCCTTCAAGTCTTCTTTTCCACACTCCTTTTCTCTCTGTGGTCTCCTTAAGATCCGCCGCGTTGGCCGTGCGGTGCGCCTGTGTCGGAGGGGAATGAGATCCTGGTGATTGAGAGGGCCAGCGCTCTCAACACATCACTTTGGCTCGGACCTCTCCTAGACGGGGAGTACACCTTGGCCCGGGTGTACTAATCGGCTCCCCTTCTTGGGGCTGGGTCAAAACGGGCATTTCTCCGGCTGGCCAAGATAACCCCTGTAGTGCTCAGCTCTCTGTTCCCGGGAGTTGGCATGATCAGGGGGGATAGGGTTGGTAGGTTTTTGTCTGTTGTATATCTCTCCTGAAGCCTGGAAGGGGTCAAGACAGTGATTCTTGGCCCTGGCCCCTTTAGTTGGACTCCAAGGTGGGTGGGTAAGGGAGGGATGAAATATAATAAAATACACATGGCTTTTTCAAAAAAACTACCCCCCCAAAAGGAAGAGGAAGGCAGCATCCCCTTTTTCAGAGGACTTTCAAACAGACAGCGATTCTGATACTGAGGTACGACAGAAGACAGGTTTCTGGGCTTCCTGGCTCGTGATGGAAGGGACGGAGCAGGAAAGACCCCTTTCATCTCTGAGCCCTTTTGCCATCCAAAAGGGCTTTCAAGGTCTAGCAGGTGCCCCTCAGTCAGTCAAAAGGTTGAGGAATGGCTCATTTCTAATTCAAGGGTCGATCTAAAAAGCAATCTGAACAACTGTTGAGAGCAACAAAGATAGTGGACAGGGAGATCAGGGTGACTCCTCATAAACAGTTAAATTCGTCAAAAGGTGTGATTCGCTGCAGAGATCTATCAGGGGTCTCAGAGGCAGAAATCAAGACGGAACTGGCGTCCCAAGGTGTGACGGAGGTGCGCAGGGTGACGGTAAAGAAAGGTTCAGAGAGAGTGGACACCAACACCCTCTTTCTGACGTTCTGCAACCCTGTGCTGCCTCCGGTCATCAAAGTCGGTTCCCTAAATGTTCATGTTCAGCTGTATGTGCCGTCCCCGTTAAGGTGTTTCAGATGCAGAGGTTTGGCATGTCAGAGACCGCTGTTCTGGGCAGGAGGGTGCGGTATTTGCTGCAAGGCAACCCATGATGGGCCGTGTAAAGATCCGGCACATTGTGCAAACTGCGGTGGCGACCATCCCTCCTCTTCACGAAATTGTCCTCTGTGGATTCAGGAATCTGCAATACAAAGAGTTAAGACAGAAAAGAAGATCTCCTTTTTTGAAGCCCGCAAGCAGGTTGTGGGCAGTCAGACGGCCACAGCATCTTCATATGCTTCGGCCGTAAAGAAAATTTCCACTCGGTCAGTCTGCTGCCAGACTGATAAATTTTATCTTTTCAAAGACACTGCAAGGAAGAACTGTCAGCTCTGGTGGAAGCGGGTCCACCACCTCCCAACCCACAGTGAATGCCTCTGGTGGAGGCAAAAATCCGCCACCCCTCAGACTGCCCAGCAGTCTACAACATCTGCTGCTGGGCAGATTAAAAAACCAGCACCCGCAACTCGAATTCCTCTGTCCAGTGCCCGTGCGGGCAAGGAAGTTCAACCCAGTGTGGAGATGGTGGAGATGAGGAAGAAACCTCCACCATCTCCCAAATCCAGACCTCCACCATCTCCAAACACCAGGCCTTTGTCACCTGCGGGCAAGTCTGCCAGCAGGTCCAAAGGCCACCACAGTCCAGTGAAACTAACTAATAAATTTGCTCCATTAGATGCGGACGTTGAAGAGGAGATGACCTGATTCTCTCCTTTTCGCCTCTGCACCATGGATAGTACAATATTCCATTGGAATATCCGTGGTCTAAATTCCAACTTCGAGGAGCTGCTGCTTCTGTGTCAGTCTCTAAAACCCTTTCCCGTCGTGGCTCTTCAAGAAACTCAAATTCAAAGCCAGAAGACCTTTACTCTTTCTGGCTTTAATATTCTTTCGAAACCGGGCACAACCATCCACGTTGGGACTGTCGGGCGGTGTTGCCCTTCTCCTACACAAAACTTTGTTTTTATAGTCCTGTCATTCTGTCACCTCCCTTCAGGCTGTAGCTGCGAGAGTCACTCTCCACAAGACTGTGAAAATCTTTTCCCCTTTATCTCTCACCTTCTGTCCCGGTTTGTCGTCAGGACCTTGTCAGTCTGATAGAAGAACTTCCTCGACCTTTTTTGCTGTTGGGTGACTTTAACGGTCACAATCCTCTTTGGGGTAGTGCCAGTACGTCATCCAGAGGTTTGCTAATTGAGGATGTCCTTTCAGATTTGGATTTGTGTTGTCTGAACGACGGATCTGCAACTTATCTCCACTCTTCCACAGGTTCACTTTCGTGCTTAGATTTGTCGGTTTGTGCCCCCTCGCTGGTCCTGGACTATGAGTGGTCTGTCCATGACGATCTGCACGGAAGTGACCATTTCCCTGTTCTTTTACAGCCCATATTAACTGAAACCGCCTCTGTCTCTCAACATCTCAATTATAAGAAAGCAAACTGGGATCTATTTTCAACCACTATTTCAAAAGAATTCCAGGACACTGATTTTTTTTCAGAGTCCAGACCCAGCAGAATCACTGACTAACACCGTGATCAAGTGTGCTAAAACCTGTATTCCAGTGTCTTCCGACAAACTCCAAATGCCAAAAACACCTGGTTCAATTCAGACTGCCAACAAAATTTCAAAAGTTCGCAAACGGGCTCAGCGCGGGTATACCAACGACATTCGGGTCCCAACGCTAGAGCCCATCAGAAACTCCGTGCAAATCGAGACACACTTTCAAAATCATTTAAACGTCGGTCCTGGAGAAACTTCTGCTCCAGGCTGACATCTAAAACTTCAAGAAAAAAGTCTGGAACATCATTAGAAAAATCAAAGGGAAGAACACCAACCCTCCATTCATCACTTGAAACTTGCTGATGCTCTGATCACTGACAAACAAGCTGTTGCCAATCTGTTGGCCTCCACCATCCAACAGAACTCCTCTTCTTCAAATAAATCTGCAGTCTTTTTAAGAAACAAAGAGGTTAGAGAGAAATCTTCATACAATTTCACATCAGACAACTCTGAAACCTATAATCTTCCTTTTTCAATCGTTGAACTCAAATCAGCTTTACAAACCTGCACTGATTCTGCCCCTGGTCTGGATGACATTCATTATCAGGTTGTGAAACATTTCCCAGAAAGCTGTCTCCAGACTCTTCTCCAAGTCTATAACCATATCTGGACCACAGGGTCCTTTCCGCCCTCCTGGCGGAAAGCCCTGATCATTCCCATTCCAAAGCCTGGAAAGGACCTTACCAACCCTTCCAACTATCGCCCAATTGCTCTGACCAGCTGCCTCTGTAAACTGATGGAAAAGATGGTCAACTCCCGTCTGATGTGGAAGCTGGAAACCGATGGTCTTTTGGCCCGTGAACAGTGCGGTTTCCGGAAGTACCACTCGACGGTTGACCATCTAATCCGTCTGGAAACCACCATCCGCAACGCCTTTGTTAACAAGCAGCATGTGGTCGCTATCTTTTTCGACCTCGAAAAGGCGTACGACACCACGTGGAAAACAGGAGTCCTCATGGACCTGCACAGACTTGGTTTTCGGGGTCACCCGCCTCTGTTCATTCAAAACTTTTTAGCCGATCGACAGTTCCAGGTGCGTGTTGGCACCACACTCTCTGACATCCATGGGGAGGAGTTGGGTGTTCTCAGGGGAGCATCCTTTCTCCCGCCCTTTTCAGCATTAAAATTAATGACATTGTCCAATCGGTAAACCTGGGCACCGAGTCCTCTCTGTTTGTTGATGACTTTGCGCTGTATGCAGTTGGAGCTTCTTACCACAGTGTACAGCGTCGACTCCAACTTTGCGTCAACAGAATCCAACAGTGGGCCGAGGAAAACGGGTTTACCTTCTCCCGTACCAAAACTCAGTCAATTCATTTCCACAATTTTCGTCGATTCTTTGATGATCCTGAAATTCGTCTAGACAAGTCCACCATTCCAGTTGTAAAAGAAGCCAAATTCCTGGAGTTATTTTGACCAAAAACTCAACTTTCTCAGCCACATCAAAAACCTCAAAACTTCTTGCCAGAAAGCTCTGAATATTCTGCGGGTCGTAGCACACACCGACTGGGGCGCTGATAAGAAAACTTTGCTGCACCTCTACAGAGCCTTGGTCCGTTCCAAACTGGACTACGGTTGTGCCGTGTACGGCTCTGCAAGACCCTCTTACCTCAAACTCTTGGACCCTATCCACCATCAAGGGCTTCGTCTCTGTCTTGGAGCGTTCCGCACCACCCCTGTGTACAGCCTGTACGCAGAGGCGGATGAACCTTCATTGTCCAACCGCAGGCTGAAACTGTCTTTGAATTATTATATCCGACTGTTCTCAGAACCGCAGAATCCTGCCTATGACTGTTCTTTGTCCTTCCGTTCCAAAGTAAGTTTGAAAACAACCCGAAATGTATTCCGCCGTTTGGTCTTCGTATGCAGCCTCACGTGCGGAATGCAGGTCTAGACCTAGGAGTTGTGTCAGATTTTTCTAAGTTTCCGGATCAACCTCCGTGGACCTTCTTCACGCCAGAGATTCATTTCGATCTTGCAGCTTTTCGCAAAGGAGTCTACCAGCTCTCTGGGTACAAGGCTTTGTATGCTGAGCTCTGTTCCAAATTCCCATCCTATCAAAAAGTTTTCACTGACGGTTCCAAGTCTGAAGAGGGAGTGGCCTGTGCAGCCTACTGCCTGGGGCTCCTTCTCAGATACTGTTGAAACATATTCATTCAGATGCTTCTGTATATTCTGCTGAACTTACTGCTCTGGTTTTGGCTTTGAAGATAATATCACAATCTTCGAAGAGGGACTTTCTGGTTCTGTCGGATTCGCTGTCAGCTTTGGAGGCTATAGCTGGCCGCAACCTTCAGCATCCAGAACTTTTACTTTTTTTGAACTTTTTAGCAACTTGAAGGCGGACGGTTACAACATTACTCTTGCTTGGGTTCCTGGTCATGTTGGCATCGGCGGGAACGAAATGGTTGATCGTTTAGCCAAGAACGCCACAAAAGAGAAACTGTCCAACATTTATATCCCCCGCTCAGACGTGAAAAACCCAAAATTAACGATTTGTGAGAGACCCCTGGGAGGAGGATTGGAACACACAGACGACTAACAAACTCTTTCAGATCCGTCCAAACCTTAAGGACTTCCTCCCATCCACGTCGGGAGGTCGTAAAGAGGAAACGGTTTCTGTGCCGGCTGCACACCGGCCATTCGTATTTTACCCATGCTTACCTTTTAAAAGAGTGAAGAAGCTCCGTGGTGCATTCCATGTCATGCGCCACTCACAATGAAAACATGTTCTTTTTTGAGTGTTGGGACTTGCACGATGTGAGACACAAACATTTTACAGCGGAGTCCATGAAGATCCTGTTCAGGGATTTCCCGCCTGACGTGATCCTTGAGTTTTTGAGAGAGATTAACATTTTTTATCTGATTTAAGATTTTACGGCAGAAAGATTTTTAAACAAACTTTCTGGTGCGTTTGTAGACGATGTCATTTAACAAGATGTGTGAAAGTTTTTTTTTTTTTTTTTTTTTTTTAATGACTGGTGAGTTGATTTTAACATGGTGACAGCCTGATATGGCCCTTTGCGGTCGGCTGGGCTATAAGCAACATTATCTTATCTTATCTCCTAGTGTCCTTCAAATTCACAGGGCATAACATTTTTCTTTCATAGAGTATGACATCCTCTTTTTTCACAGGGTTTAATGTTCTTTGCTTTCACAGGGTTTAGTGTTCTCGTATCCCGTTGTCTCAAAATTGTTTTGTTCTTTAAAGACGGTTTAGTGCCATCTTCATTCACTTTAAGTGTCGTGTCGTAGGATGTGGTGTCTTCTTCTTTTTCAGGGTTTAATGCTGTCGTCTTTGATAAGGATTCACAGGATTAGTGTCTCGTCTTTCATAGGATTTAATGCCCTCTTCTTTCAGTGTCCTTTTCTTTGAACAGGTGCCTACTTCTTCGACTAGGTTATAGTTGACTTGCTTCACAGGGTTTATTCATCTTCCTTCACAGGGTTTATTAATCTTCCTTCACAGGGTTTCTGACCTTTCACAGCGTAATATTGGCCTTTGCCTTCGTGGATCTCACTTGCTATTCTATCATAAGGCTTAAGTGTTTCTTCTTTCACAGGATTTAACGTCCGTTTTCCCAGGATTTAGTGCTTTTGCTTTTCCAATGATAGTGTTCTGCTTTTTTATGATTAGCACGCTACTCTTCCTCGGTTAGTGTTGTGTGGAAACAGGATGCAGAATAGTGGAACCAGGGGAATGTTTCAGGAAAGGCATCAAAGGCGAATCCAGTGATGTAGCGTGTCTCCGGATTGGGGGTCTGGATCATGGACGCATGTTTCAGATACGTGAGGCTGAGCTGCAGAGCTACTTGGGAAGCCTTTGATCCTATTCCTGAAAGATTTCCTGTGTGCATCTGGTTTCCCGTGCTCTGAGCATTCCCTATTCCTCACAGGACGTGACATGGTCATCAGATGTAGCACTTGGATCCCTTTGTAGGACTTGTTTGCTGTCTTCGTTCTTAGGTTTTTAATGCCCTGTTTAAAGAGACGCGAGCGTTTTCCTTTTCAGGTGGTTTAGTGACCACTTTAATGTTTGGTATCCTCCTCTTTCATAGGATTTAGTGATCTCTTCTTTTACAGAGGTTAGTGTTGTCTTCTTGTCCATAGGGTTTAGTGTCTCTTTTCACAGTGGTAAGGTTCGTTTCAAGTGGTCGTGCTTTCTTTCTATTTCCCAAAAGGGGTTAGTGTATTCTTTCACAGAATATAATGTGCTCTTTTTTCCCTGGGGTTTCGGGGTGTAGTGTCGTGTTTCTTAGGATGTAGCGGCCTTTTCTTTCATGGTATAGTGTCCTTGAAATTCACAGGGCATAGCATCCTTTTCTTTCACACAGTATAGCGTCCTTTGCTTTCAGAGGGTTTAGTGTCCTCTTCTCCTTTTCTCTCACAGAGTGTGGTGTCCTTCAAATTCACAGGGCATAGCATCCTTTTCTTTCACAGAGTATGGTATCTTCTTTTTCACAGGGTTTAATGTTCTTTGCTTTCACGGGTTTAGTTTTCGCGTATCCTTTTCTCATATTGTTTTTTTCTTCTTTAAAGACGTTTAATACCATCTTTATTCACTTTAAGTGTCCCGTCGTAGGATGTGGTGTGTTCTTCTTTTTCATGGGATAGGGATTCACAGGATTAGTGCCTCTTCTTTAATAGGATTTAATGCCCTCTCTTTCAGGTCCTTTTCTTTGAACAGGTA
>JAFLJL010002350.1:0-10000 GCA_018398815.1 Conus ventricosus | reverse complement strand
ACTCTTGCCATCCAGGGTCAATTCATAGATTTAGACAACAGAAAAAGCATGTGAAATAAAGAAGGGGAAATGGAGAGGAGGGGTAGGGGACGGAAGGATTAGGTGAAGGTGAGGGGGGGGGGGGGGTCGGGGGGCGAGGGGAAATGGGAGGTGGCAGAGTTTTTAAATTTAGAAAGCGTGTATAGGTATGTGAAATAAAAGCAGGGTTTCACAACCTCTCAAACGTGCAAGAAATACAGTTTACATGGATACAAACATTATAACGTTAAGAACGAGACAACATTTTACACATCGCAAGAAGGGAATTCGGCTGAAGGGGCAAGGAAAAGATAGGAGCATCTTCGATTTTCCTGTCATTCAAAAAACAGGTGAAGATGGAGATATCTATCAGCAAAACGTTCCTGTCTTGCAGTTTGTTCGGTTCTTTTGTTCAGTGGCATGGCAACTTTTCTTAAAAGGTTTTCCATCAATCTTCTCTCTCCCAGCCTCTCATTCCCCATTAACTTAACTTACCTTACTTAACTTACATGTTTTATGTCGTATTTTTGTCGCTGGTGAAGGCAATTGCCGAAAATTTTTTTGTCCCGTTTTGGTCATGCATTAAATCTGCGTTTCTTTACAATTTTTTTTGTGTGCTCTTCTGCTTTTTTGTCGTTAACTTACCCCACCCTCTCCCATTTTCCCTTCTCCGCTCTACACTATCCCTCCCCTACCGTTACGCCTTTGTATGGCTTCCAGACATACGGTTGATGATGCTGAATTTGATTTCTTTCAGAGTTGCGTGCATGGTTATCAGTTTGGCTTGGTTTGTTTTGAAGTAATTGGAACACTTTGCTTTGCTGAAGTTGATTTGTTTTGTTTTGTAAACAACCGATCTCTCTCTCTCTTCTTTTCCCTTTCTCTCTCTCTCTCTCTCTCTCTCTCTCTCTCACTCTCCCCTCTCTCTCTCGCTCTCTCTCTCTCTCCTCTCTTCTCTCTCTCTCTCTCTCCTCTCCTCTCTCTCTGTCAGTTGAGCAGTAATGTTTGGAGGCCAAGATCTGCGCGGAAGAGCTGACCCAAATTTTGCGTCAAAAAAAACAACGGTGGCAAAACAAGAATCCAATGCCCTGCAATTTAATATAAAGCCACTTTCTGTACGTCTCTCTGTCTCTGCAATTCTGTTTCCGTCTGTCTCCCTTGTTATTTGGATGTTCGGGACTGCACGTATCTCTGTGTATATGTCAATATGCCCTGTATGTCTCTCTGAGTATGAAAGTATTATGTATGTATGTATGTATGTATGTATGATATGTATGTAATGTATGTATGTATGTATGTATGTATGTTTTGCATGTATGTATGCATGCATGTATGTATGTATGTATGTATGTATGTATTGTATGTTATGTATGTATGTATGTGTGTATGTATGTATATGTATGTATGTATGTAGTGTATATATATATATTTTAATGAATGTATGTATGTGTGTCTGCATGTATGTGTATGTATGTATGAGTGAATGTGTTATCCATGTATATACTGTATATGTCACACACACACACCACACACACACACACACACACACACACACACACACACACACACACACACAACACACCACGCACGCACGCACGCACGCACGAAACGCACGCACGCCGCACGCACGCACACACGCACGCACACACACACACACACACACACACACACAACTCATAGGAGGGACAGTTTCTCTGTGTCTGTGTGTGCGGAGTTTTGTCTTCTTTGTTATCAATTTCTTTATTCTTGCTTGTTATTTCAATCGGTTTTTTTTTTGTCTTTAAATTCATTTACGTGTCAATGTTAATGGAGGAACAAACTCATCAACATTTCGTTTTTCTTCTTCACATATTTGTAAAGTTATGTATCTTTGTTTAAAGTGTTGTCAATGCTAGTCGCTAGTCATGCTTAGTCAGTACCTTAGCGGGCAAGAGCCGATTGTCTGTTACCCTTGGAAATAAAGATGATATCTCTCCCCTCTCTCTCTCTCTCTCTCTCTCTCTCTCTCTCTCTCTCTCTCTCTCTCTCTTTTCTCTCTCTCTCTCCTGTCTGTTACCCCTGGAAATAAAGACTATCATACACATCATCATCATCATCATCATCATCATCATCATCATCATCATCATCATCATCATCATCATCACTCTCTCTCTCTTCTCTCTCTCTCTCTCTCTCTCTCTCTCTCTCTCTCTCTCTCTCTTTCTGTTACCTTTGGAATAAAGATTATCATTTACCTCTCTCTTTCTCTCTCTGTGTTACCCTTGGAAATAAAGATCATCATCATCATCATCATCATCATCATCATCATCATCATCATCATCATCATCATCATCCATCACCATCATCTCTCTCTCTCTCTCTCTCTCTCTCTCTTCTCTCTCTCTCTCTCCTCTCTCTCTCTCTCTCTCTCTCTCTCTCTCTGTTACCCTTGGAAATAAAGATTATCATCTGTGTGTGTGTGTGTGTGTGTGTGTGTGTGTGTGTGGTGTGTGTGTGTGTTTGTGTGTGTGTGTGTGGTGTGTGTGCGTGTGCATGCGCGTGCGCTCGCGCACTCTGTGCATAGGTTGAGTGATCACAGCCATATGAGCCGTGTAATATGTCTGTTCTCTCTCTCTCTCTCTCTCTCTCTCTCTCTCTCTCTCTCTCCTCTCTCTCTCTCTCTCTCTCTCTCTCTCTCTCTCTCTCTCCTCCCTCTTCTAGTTGGATATGTGTACAGGAATCCCGCTGCCACTTTCCTTTGGTATGACCACTTTGTACACATGATGGATGATGTATATAAGAGCTATCCAAATGTCATTCTTCTCGGTGATTTTTAAAATTGATCTGTTAAAACGGCAGCCTGCCTGGGATCGACCACCACACTCTTTGGCTTGCATCAGCTTATTTATAATCCAACTAGAATCGCAAAGACATCTTCTACATTGCTGGATCATATCTACACGAAAAAACAAAGCCATGGTATCCAACATAACAGTGGGCAACAAAAGCATAAGCGACCACTGTCTCATTTTTGGGACTTGGTCTTGTAAACTTCCAAAGCAACAGAATAAGGGCCACACAACCATTCAATATCGCTGCTTCAAAAATGTCAGTAAGGATGAAATTTTCCTCGACTTAAGCTTAGCTCCTTTCTACAGTGTACTCAATTACACAGATCCAAATGAAGCGTATAATACCTGGTATATATCTTTCTCTCAATCGTTGATAAACATGCCCCACTTAGAAGAAAAAGGGTAAAAACCAAAAGTGCTTCCCAGCGGGCTGACAAAAAAAATTATTAAAAAAATGGCAAAAATTTTCATTAAAAACCGAAAAAAAAGTAATAAAATATAAAAAAGAGAAACAAAGTATCAATCTAGTTAAAAAAATTCAAAATCTGAGCATTTTGGGGAAACTATAAACGCAAACGGGGATACAGCTTCATTTTCGTGCTGTTAAGAAAATAACTGCAATTCAAAAGAAATAAATTAAGGCTGGGGCCCATGGGCCTGCTAACCCCTTTTTTCAAAAATTTCTTTTTCTTCGGGAAACCCTAATCATTCAAACCCCCCGGGGTAACTTTCTTTAATCGATATAAACCCCCGTTTCTTAAATTTTTTTGTCACAAACTTTAAATACTAGAGATTCTTTTTTAATCCCCTTGCTTGCTTTTTAAATGAATTTGGGTTCCTTTTTTCCAAATTTTAAAAAATTTTTAAAAACAAGGGGTCCAATAACAAAAGGCATTTTCTCAATTTCTCAACCAAAAATTGTTACCCCTTAGGGTTTTTTTTATAATTTTTATTGCAAGAACCCTTCCCATGGGTCAAAAGGCAGCAAAATTTTTTCCCCCAAATACCCAAACCCAAGGATCTCACTGTTTAAAAATTTTTTTTTAGCCCAAATTTCTCTTTTATCCTTTTAATCAAAAACCTTGGAATCTTTTTCCCCCCAAACCCTTCCCTAAAAAAAAATTAGGGAACATAAACAAACTTTTCCACCCTTTTTTCTTCACTTTGGGCCGAAATCACTCTTGCCACACGGGCCTTAACACCCCTTGGGTATACATGGCTATCACCCTTTCAACAAAAGAAAACCCCCGGGGAATTTTTTCCCCTCAAATTTTAAAAACTTTTTGTTCTTGTAGCCCCCAAACAAAATTATTAAAAAAAATACTTTTTTTAGTTAAAAATCCGGCAGAAATCCCCTTTCCCTTTCAGTCATATCTTGAAAGCGGGAAACCCAGCGTGTTTATTTTAAACTACTTATTCCTCTGAAGGAAAGGAGCGGGTGGCTTTTCCCAAAAGGGCCTGCCTTTGGGCCCCTTTCTCTTCTGTTTTTTTATAAAGCCCTCCCCGATCACATACCCTCCAATATTTTTTTCCACTGTGATCTGTTCGCTGACGATATTTCTCTTCACGGTAGTGATACAAACTCTTTTTGTCCCCAAATATCGTTACAAAAAAAAAAAATTTTTCACTGAGGTTTTTAAGAATTTTTGAAACCAAAAAACCCAATTTTCCCTTTAAATTCCCCCCCAAAAAAAATTTTTGTATGGTCCTAGCATCAAAAACAAAAACATAAACGACAACATTTATTTTGACCTTTAAAAATTTGGGGAAACCCCAAATTTAGCAGGCCCGAACCCCTTTTTCTTGGGCGTGTTTTTTTATGAAATTTTTAAATTTGGCAATCAAAAAAAATTCATTTTTCCAAACATTCTCCAATTTGTTTTTATAAAATAAACTCATTTTATTATGTTGAACCACATACCCGGAAATTTTTTTTTAACCCTTTCCCTTTCTCGCTCAACTTTGCGCCCCAGGGGCCCGGGGTGGTCCGGGTAAAAAACACATAAAAAAGATCAACCTCTTAGAGGGGGAAAAAAGGCTGTTTTTTTTCCCGAAAAGTCTCTTAAACCCAGGGGAAAATTTCCCCAAATACAAAAGGATTTTTCCACTGCAGACCAAACGGACCTTTAAAAAGGGCATTCAAATTTTAAAGTCCATGAAAAAACATGGCCCCAAAACATTTTTTGCTTTTTTTTACCCCAAAAGGGCAACAACGCGATTTAAATTCAAAGTTTACTTTTTTCCACGGGGCCGCATTGATTGTTCAAATCTAGTTTTGCTTTTTTTTGGTCCATCTTTTGGGGAACCTCTTCCCCGTCTCCCAAAAAACATGTAAAACACTGGTCCTTCAAATAAACCAAAATTTTAAAATTTTTTTGAACAATAAATCAAACCCTTTATCATACCCCAAACCCCAAAAATTTTATCTTGCCTCTTTTAAAACTAATAAAAATTGTGTGTGTGTGTTTTGGGGGGGGGGGGTTGGGGGGTGGGGGGGGAGGGGGGGGGGGTGTTTGGGGGAAAAATGGTGCCCTTTATTTGGGTTGCGTTTTTTTGCAGGGGCTGTAAAACGGCCTCCAAGGCTTTATTTTCCCCCCTATTTTTGGTTTTTTTTTTTTAATTTTTTTTTTTAATGGGATTTTTTTTTAAATTTTAATTAAAAAAAAAAATTTTTTTTTTTAAAATATTTTTTATTTTTTTTTAAAATTTTTAATTTTCTACATTCTTCATTGTTTTCTGTCATAATTATATGTGCAGTCTGTTTAGTTGAATGTTGTAGAATAGCAAGGACAGATTGGAAGAATAGGCACTGCCTAAAATCTCTACCCCTTGATAATAAAGTTTTTGAGTCTTGAGTCTTGAGTCTCTCTCTCTTTCTCCAAGCTGTTCCTTAAAATTCCTTCTCCAGTCCCCCCCCCCCCCCCCCCCCCCCCCACCTCAACGCCCATTCCCCTCACACCACCTCCCCCTCTTCTTCCCCTCCCCCCGCGCCCCCCCCCCCCCCCCCTATTTTTGCCTTTTTCTCCACCCCAAAACCACAACACTCACTACACCCCCCTCCCTAGCTTCGTACTTCCTCCCATTCCGACTCTTTGAGGATGGAGGGGGGGGGGGGGGGGGAGAGAACATCAACAGAGGGGACTATAAGATCTCTTTCTCCAGTTCAAGACAATATTCTAATTGAGGGGCTGTGTGTGACAACACATCTTCATTCAACAACAAAACCACCGAAACTTTTGAATTGAACTTCATGCATTTGACAGAATGGTTGACACAGCTAACACAACTATTCCAAAGAGAAAGCAAAAAACGAATGTGGACATTTGTTTATAGAGCGTGGGTGTGGTGTGTTTGAATGTTTGCTCAGTGCAGGTGTGTGTGTGTGTGTTGTGTTGTGGGGTGTGTGTGTGTGTGTGTGTGTGTGTGTGTGTGTGGTGTGTGTGTGTGTGTGTGTGGTGTGTGTGTGTGTGTGTGTGTGTGTGTGTACGTACGTACGTACGTGCGTGCGTACTTGCGTGCTCCGTGCGTGCGTGCGTGCGTCCGTTCGTGCGTGCGTGAATGTGTGCGTGTGTGCATGTGTGCGTGTGTGCTTGTGTTTGTTTGTTTGTGTGTGTGTGTGTTGTGTGTGTGTGTGTGTTGTGTGTGTGTGTGTGTGTGTGTGTGGTGTTTTCAAAAACAACAGAGAAAAAACAGACTGGTCCACTGACAATACCTAAAACACTAATTTTCCCCCCGGTTTTGTTCCCGAAAAAAATTTTCCTTAAAAATATTCTTCTTAGCCTTCGCCTCCTTAACCCCAACAAAAGACCCCTCCCCCCGCTCGGGAACCTCCTCCTCCCCCCCCCCTCATCTTCCCCCTTTTTCCCTTACCCCCAAACCCCCACGCACACTAAAAACTATCCGCCCCTTTTCCCTCCCCCTTTCCCAAACTTTCGGGACGAAGCCGTCGTGAGGTGGGCAGCAAATTTTTGTTTCCCAAAAGACAAAAAATCCTAAATTTAGCGGCCCGTTTGCGCAAATACACATTTATCAAAAAAAAAAGAGCAAAATTTTAATTTAATTTTTAAAACCTTTGACACAATGGGTCGAGGCTGTTAAAACAAAAAAAACAAAAACCCAAAAAAAACAACGGGGAAAACAACCGATAAAAACACAAATAGGGAAAAAATTGGGGAAACAGGGGGTAGGTTGTTGTTAAAGGGGAGAGAGAGAGAAGAAGAGGGGAAAAGGGGGGAGAGAAGAGAGGGGAGAAGGGGAGAGAAGAGAGAGGGGGAAAAGCTTGGTTGGTCTGGGGGGAAAAGAGAGAGGGGAAAAGAGAAGGGGAAAAGGGGAAAAGAAGAGAGGGGAAAAGAGAGAGAGGGGGAGGAAGAAGAGAAGGGGGAGGAGAGAGAGAGAGAGAGGAGAAGAGAATAATTTTTAAAACAAACAATCCCCCGACTTTTTTCTGAGTTTTGGGGGGAATCCAAAACCACACACACACACACAACACCACACACACACCACACACACACACACACACACACACCACACACAACACACACACACACACACGCGCGCGCTCACACGCACACACACGCGTGCGCGGGCGCGCGCACGTACGCACGCACGCACGCACGCACGCACGCACACTTACACACACATCACTACACCTCCACCATCATCAAAAACAAGAACCTGTGTTTTGACAGGGAAGTAATTGTTGATACGGACAGAATGAGTTTATTTTATTTTAAAATGTCTTAATATTCTATGAAAAAGCACAGATTAGGTAGAAAGTTATATATCAATTACCGGGACTATATTTAAAAACCGGAATAAAACGCATAATACGCTTGGCGCGCGTTTGCGTGCGAGCATGTTCGTGTGTTGTGCGTGTGTTGGCGCGTGTTTGCGTTCGTGGACGAGGGAGGGGTAGATAGCGACGTGAGATGAGAGGGAGAGGGGGGGGGGGGGGGGGGGGGGGGGGGGGGGGGGGAGGGGGGGGGGGGGATGAGAGGAGGAAGTGTGTCGGAGAGTAAGTGGTGGATGGAATTGGAATCTGGTGCAAGTTGGTCAAAATCTATGGAATGTAAAAAAACAAAAAAACAAACAAAAAAACCCCTCTTTATATTGCTTTAAGACTGATCAAAATCTACAGAACATTCACTTAACCGAGTATTCATATGTTCATACAGGCTTGATTATATATCTGTATTTCGTAAAAGATCCTATTTTATTATGAACTTTATACATTTTTCTGTTGTCACATTTTATGAAAAGAGAACCTTCTTGGGGAGAGAGAGGATGAGAGGAGAGAGAGAGAGAGAGAGAGAGAGAGAGGAGAGAGAGGAGAGAGAGAGAGAGAGAGAGAGAGAGAGAGAGAGTTTCAATTCGCAACATCATTTACACTCAGTTGGAAACTTTGTAATAATTTTGTCTGTTTCATGCAAACTTGTCATTTGATGCAGACTTGTTATTTGTTTGCAGACTTGTTATTTGATGCAGACTTGTCATTTGATGCAGACTTGTCATTTGATGCAGAATTGTTATTTGATGCAGAATTGTTTTTTGATGCAGACTTGTTATTTGATGCATACTTGTTATTTGATGCAGAATTGTTACTTTATGCAGACTTGTTATTTGATGCAGACTTCGTCTTTTTCCTAAAATACTGGTTCACTCAAAAAACGAGTAGGTCACCAGCGCAATGTTAAAAGTAAAATAAAATAACATAAATAGTGCGACTCAGTCTGTTGGCCCCTGGAGCAAATTTGGCAACAAGGGGTTGCATCTATAATCAAGAAGTTAAAAGCAATGGCCCGATTCAGGCCCAGGTAACCATAAAATATCTGGGGAAATTTAAATAGAAAATCATCAATATGCAGATCTCAAAACTGTCGTATCAATTTGCTTTTTAATGAGACTGCATTTATGGCAATCTTGATGGTACCCGGCAGTGAGTTCCACAGCCGTACAGAACTAAGATAAAATGAATGTAAGTGGCTGTCAATATTTGATGCAGGTATGGTATAACATTGACCGCCACTCCTGGTGCTACTTTTATTCAATACTAGCTGTTCCATTCGATATCAATTAGTTTAGCTCTGCCTTTGAAGAAGATGTTAAGATTGATAAAAGCTCTTCTCTCTTTTAAGGGTTTCCATTCTAATTTCCTCATGTTCTTCTAGTATTCCCCTTTTCTCTGATGTGGTTCCCTGTTACGAACCGGGCTGCTCTCTTTTGAATCTTTTCGAGGTTATCAATGTCCTTTAAATGGTAAGGATCCAGATGAGCAACTATATTCAGTACTGGTCTGACCAGTGTTTTGTAGCAGTCATCTTTAAACCTTTTGGGGGCAGGGCGTTGATATTCCTGTATAAGAAAGCTAAGATGTTATTTGCTTTCTTACATACTAAATTGTAATGTTCTTTCCATTTGAGACGATATCTATAATCACGCCTAAATATTTTGCAGCATTGGTTTCTTTAAAATAGTATTATGATAGAATATTCTGATCTAGTTGGTGAGCGTTTATTACATATACGCAACACTTGGCACTTTGGGGATGAATTCCATTTTCCAAGTTCTTTCCCACTCTTGTAAAGCGTTTAGATCTTCTTGTAGAATGCGTGTATCATTCTTACTTTGATTGTTCTATATACTAAGATGTCATCTGCAAAAAGCCTTATAGTAGTTCCAGGAGAGAGATTTCTACTTATGTCATTTATATAAATTAAGAAAAACAAAGGGCCAGAACAGTTCCTGTGGTACACATGACAAGACTAGTTTACAATGTGATGACGACCCTTCCACAACAACTTTCTGCGTTCTCCCAATGAGGAATGATCTAGCCCATTTTAGCAAAGAACCGCCGATGCGATGTGTTTCTAATTTAAGCAGCAGGCCTCATGGTCAACCTTATCAAAGGCTTTAGAAAGTCTAATAAAATTGCATCTATTTGCTGTTGTTGTTAAGACAGTTATTAAAATCATTGAGAGTTGTTAAAAGTTGAGTCTCACAACTCCTTCGCTGTCTAAACCATGCTGGGCGTTATTTAAGAAGTCCTATTTGTCAAGATGGTCCATTATGTCTATTTTATGTTTCAAGTAGTTTTTTGTATGGAGGGGAAGAGTAAGGTCTATAGTTTTTGCTTTTGTTTTGTCACCCCTTTT
>JAFLJL010002349.1:37500-39435 GCA_018398815.1 Conus ventricosus | reverse complement strand
TCTGTGGGTAGGCGCCACACCGTCCTCAATCTTTTTCATGAGACGTGTCGGAGCGAAAGCTGCCCCCACCCCCCACCCACCCTTCCGCTCCTCCTCATCCTCCTTCGCGCCTTCCTTACCACTCTACTTGCCTCCCCACCCCATCCCTTCCCCACCCCCTTTGCTGGCGGAATGTTGGTTTAGTCAATGTAGGCCTCGGGAGGTGATGTTCTGAGGTGGCACCTGATGGGAGAGAATGTGAATCGAGCATTGTGATGTTTCGACATGAGGCAGGCGTGATTTGAATACCCTCTCTGCATCGGTCTGTCTTGATCATTTTGTCTCTGCCTGTCTGTCTGTCTGTCTGTCTGTCTGTCTTTCTGTCTCTCTGTCTCTGTCATTCTCTGTCTCTGTCATTCTCTGTCTTATCTGTCGGTCGGTCTGTCTCTCTCTTTCTGCCTGTCTCTTGTCTCTCTGAGTCTGTCATTCTCTGTCTTATCTGTCGGTCGGTCTGTCTCTCTCTTTCTGCCTGTCTCTTGTCTCTTGACTCTGTCTCTGTCATTCTCTGTCTTATCTGTCGGTCGGTCTGTCTGTCTCTCTCTGTCTCTGTCTCTCTCTCTCTCTCTCTTTCTTTCTGTCTCTCTCTGTATCTCTGTCTCTGGCTCTGTCACTCTGTCTCTGTCTCCGTCTCTCTCTCTCTCCCTCTCTCTCTCTCTCCTTGTATGTCTGTCACTCTCTTTTTCTCTATTTCTCTCTCTCTCACGTGTTTGCCTCTATCCCTGTATGGCTCTTTCTCTGTCTAGCTCGGAGTCTGTGTGTCTTAGTCTGGCTCTGTGTCTTTCTCTGTATCAGTTTGTCTGTCTGTCTGTCTGTCTGTCTGTCTGTCTGTCTGTCTCTCTTACTTTTTCCCCACCTCCCCAAATTCTTTCTGTCTGTTTTGTCTAATTCTAGTTGCCCCCCCCCTCTCTCTCTCTCTCTCTCTCTCTCTCTCTCTCTCTCTCTCTCTCTCTCTCTCTCTCTCTCTCTCTCTCGTGTCTCGCCGTCTTTGTCTCTGTTCCCCCCTCTTCTCTCTCTCTCTCTCTCTCTCTCTCTCTCTCTCTCTCTCTCTCTCTCTCTCTCTCTCTCTCTCCCTGTGTGTGTGTGTGTGTGTGTGTGTGTGTGTGTGTGTGTGTGTGTGTGTGTGTGTGTGTGTGTGTGTTTTCGCGCGCGTGGCGCGCATGTGTGTCTGTGTTCATGTAATGTGCGTCTGTCTGTCTGTCTGTCAGTCAACTTGTGTGTGTCTCTCTCTGTGTATTTGTCTGCGACTGACTGTTTATATGTTTGTCTGTCTGCCTCTCCCTGTCTGCCTGTCTGTCTGTGTCTGTGTATCTGTCTGTCTTTGTCTGTCTGTCTGACTCTCTCTCTCTCTCTCTCTCTCTCTCTCTCTCTCTCTCTCTCTCTCTCTCTCTCCCTGAGCGTGTGTGCACGCGCACGCGCATGCTTACAGAGATGCAGTGAGCATGAGTGGGGGTGGGGGTGGGGTGGGTGGGTGGGGGGGGGGGGGGGGGTTGGAGTGCCTGCGACCCTCGGTCTGAGACCACACTGACCTCCATCATTCCGCATCTCCGTGTTGGGGCGCACCCTGATTTGGGAAGATCGTTTTGCAGCGCGGGAACCTAAGAATGCCCATGATGTTGAGAAATTGGCTTACCCTGTCGCTGTTGTCCGCTGGGTGGTTATCGTCGCCTGCCCGCAGCAAAAAAATGCAAACGTGGGCATTTCTGACCTGATCCACAGACCTAGATTTGCAGTAACGCTTGGCGGGGGAAGAAAGGAAGAAACTGGGCTGACATTGATTCTGTAAACAGAATGAGTTTCAACTGATGGCGCGGCAACATTGAAGGAAAGGGGCCCAGCTGTCAGGCCGGTTTCAAGAACAGTAAGCCATGTTCAGATGGTCTCAACCCTGTGTCAGTC
>JAFLJL010002349.1:32500-35000 GCA_018398815.1 Conus ventricosus | reverse complement strand
AGTTCATCAAAGCGAACTCGCCTTGGCTCAAGGCTGTGTTATACCAATTGACATAGGCTAGAACACCAAGGCTGCATCAAAATGTTGTTATGCTCTGCATAGTTACACGGCGGGGATTGTCTTCAGTCGTGACAAGCTCCTAGCATAACACCATCAGTCTCCCAAATCCCCCGAAGTCGGAGTGTGGCTGCCCACGTGGCGGGGTAATCAAAAACGGTCACACGCGTCATGTTCTCATCCCAGGCTGATGCATTTGCACCAAGTGCTTCGGCTGTTCGGATGATCCATGGAATCTTTTAGCCGAGGTACGACGACGACGACGACGACAACAACAACAACAACAACAACAACAACAACAACAACTGAAGCGAACGGACAGATGCTGGGATGAAAGGTTACAACATGTACGGGAACTTGCCATTGGTCGCTGAGCCCTCTGTTGTGATGCTGAACAGGGATGCCAGCAGCCCTCTTCTTCTTCTTCTTCTTCTGCGTGCGCAGGTTGATACTCCTGCGGACACTCCCTGTATAGACAGGCAGGTATTAAACTCATCTACCCAACAAAGGGAGTGGAATTTTGTGTGTATGACCGTTTTTTTTTTTAATCCCGCCATTAAGGCAGCCATACTCCATCTTCGGGGAAGGTGCATGCGTGCGTGCGTGCGTACGTGCGTGTGTGTGTTAAGCCCAAACGAGCACCCCACACTAGACACTGTCAGAGCTGACTGATACAGGTTGCTATGTGTAACGTGTCATCCATACCAGCGGCCAAACTGGCCTTCTCTTCCGAAAGTTGGTGATGGGATTTGACGTGTGTGCAAGATGTTATGCGTGCCTTCACACACGGAACCTCGGTTTATAGTCTCATTCGAAGGACTGTTATGGGGAATGGAGTCCGAACCAATGTTAACTCCGAGGGACAAATTCCCCCTGTACCGAAACGGCCCGGCGGAGATGCGAACCCGCAACTCCTGGATTACGAGTCCGGCGCTCTACCCACTAAGCTATTCCGGTCCCCCCCCTAGCAGCCCTGTCACTGTGGTCTGTGGGACTCCATTGGGAGTCGTCCTCTGCGTCGGTTGGATGTTGGTGGAGGCCCGTGGTATACTCGGCCGGTGTGATAGCTGTCATTTTCTTTTTTGTTTGTTTTCCGTTGCTCAGGTCTTTGTCGTCTCGTTTCCATTCTGAGCTATTGTTGGCACCCCTCCTCCAGGGTTTATATTTTTTAAACTGGTTTCCTTTCCTGTCTTGTTCTGTTTCCTGGTTTCTTTTCTTGTCGTTTGTTTTTTGCTCTGGGATCGTTGGGCAGCCACAGGCTTCTTACTGGTTAGCTGTGTCTGTCTGTATATTTTTCTGTCTGTCTGTCTATCTGCCTGTCTATCTATCTATCTGCCTATCTCTCTCTCTCTGTCTCTCTCTCTATCTATCTATCTATCTATCTATCTGGCTGGCTGTCTAATTATCTATCTATCTATCTATCTGTCTGTCTGTCTATCTGTCTGTCTGTCTATCTATTTATCTGTCTGTCTATCTGTCTGTCTATCTATCTGTCTGTCTATCGATCTGTCTATCTGTCTATCTATCTGTCTGTCTATCTTTCTGTCAATTTATCAATCTATGTATCTGTCTATCTGTATATGTGTATATTCAAATCGGTTTTTTTTTTTTTTTTTTTTTAAATTCTTTCTTCCTTTCATATTTCATTCTACCCCCAACCCCCTTCTCCTCTGCCGACATGTTCATTTTTAGATCAAAACAAAAACAACAACAACAACAACAACAAAAGCATCTTTTCTTCATCACCCTTTCCTTCTTTCTTTGTTTTTATCCACACCAGCTGAAAGCGAAGTGACAGGTGTGAAGAGGACAGAAAGGGATGGTGGTGGGATCTGCAGGATGATGATGAGGATGTTGATGCTCTGGGAATCCCTGCCTGTGCTCTGTGTGAATCAAGAGACCCTGTCTTCTTCCCTGAGGTGTTGTGTGTGTGCGTCATATTCCTGGGTCTTCTTCTTCGTTCTGCTTCGACTGGGGAGGAGGAGGTTCGTGGATGTCAGGTTGTTGCGGGGGCTTGGCGTGCGTGATAACTGAGTTACTACTGCTCTCTCCCTCTCTCTCTTTTTTTTCTCCCTTTCTGTTTCCTTTATTTCTTATTGTTCTGTCTGTCTAGTTTCGTTTTCGACTTACTTTATTTCCTCCTCCTCCCCCCACCCCCCTCCCGGTCTTCCCCTCCCCGGTCCTCTTTGGATTTCTTTTCTTTTCTTTCTTTTTTTTTTTCTTCTTCTTCCAGTTCTTTCCCCCCTCTTCTTTCCTTTTCTTTTTTGGTTACCTTTCGCTAACAGGACTGGTATATCCTTGTTGCTTTTTCCCTTTTTCTTTCCTTTTCTTTTTTTCTTTTTTTTGTTTTATTTTATTTGCCGGTGTTTTGTTCCCTTTTCAGTTTGTTTTTCTTTATTCTTTCTTTCCCTCTTTTTTTTCTTTATTCTTTCTTTCCTCTTTT
>JAFLJL010002349.1:0-22500 GCA_018398815.1 Conus ventricosus | reverse complement strand
AGAAAGACTGAGTGTTTGTATGATTGATGGATTGAAGAAGACTGAGTGTTTGTATGATTGATGGATTGAAGAAGACTGAGTGTTTGTATGATTGATGGATTGAAGAAGACTGAGTGTTTGTATGATTGATGGATTGAAGAAGACTGAGTGTTTGTATGATTGATGGATTGAAGAAGACTGAGTGTTTGTGTGATTGATGGATTGAAGAAGACTGAGTGTTTGTATGATTGATGGATTGAAGAAGACTGAGTGTTTGTATGATTGATGGATTGAGAAGATGAGTGTTTGTATGATTGATGGATTGAAGAAGACTGAGTGTTTGTGTGATTGATGGATTGAAGAAGACTGAGTGTTTGTATGATTGATGGATTGAAGAAGACTGAGTGTTTGTATGATTGATGGATTGAAGAAGACTGAGTGTTTGTATGATTGATGGATTGAAGAAGACTGAGTGTTTGTATGATTGATGGATTGAAGAAGACTGAGTGTTTGTGTGATTGATGGATTGAAGAAGACTGAGTGTTTGTGTGATTGATGGATTGAAGAAGACTGAGTGTTTGTATGATTGATGGATTGAAGAAGACTGAGTGTTTGTGTGATTGATGGATTGAAGAAGACTGAGTGTTTGTATGATTGATGGATTGAAGAAGACTGAGTGTTTGTATGATTGATGGATTGAAGAAGACTGAGTGTTTGTATGATTGATGGATTGAAGAAGACTGAGTGTTTGTATGATTGATGGATTGAAGAAGACTGAGTGTTTGTATGATTGATGGATTGAAGAAGACTGAGTGTTTGTATGATTGATGGATTGAAGAAGACTGAGTGTTTGTATGATTGATGGATTGAAGAAGACTGAGTGTTTGTATGATTGATGGATTGAAGAAGACTGAGTGTTTGTATGATTGATGGATTGAAGAAGACTGAGTGTTTGTATGATTGATGGATTGAAGAAGACTGAGTGTTTGTATGATTGATGGATTGAAGAAGACTGAGTGTTTGTATGATTGATGGATTGAAGAAGACTGAGTGTTTGTATGATTGATGGATTGAAGAAGACTGAGTGTTTGTATGATTGATGGATTGAAGAAGACTGAGTGTTTGTATGATTGATGGATTGAAGAAGACTGAGTGTTTGTGTGATTGATGGATTGAAGAAGACTGAGTGTTTGTATGATTGATGGATTGAAGAAGACTGAGTGTTTGTATGATTGATGGATTGAAGAAGACTGAGTGTTTGTATGATTGATGGATTGAAGAAGACTGAGTGTTTGTATGATTGATGGATTGAAGAAGACTGAGTGTTTGTATGATTGATGGATTGAAGAAGACTGAGTGTTTGTGTGATTGATGGATTGAAGAAGACTGAGTGTTTGTATGATTGATGGATTGAAGAAGACTGAGTGTTTGTATGATTGATGGATTGAAGAAGACTGAGTGTTTGTATGATTGATGGATTGAAGAAGACTGAGTGTTTGTATGATTGATGGATTGAAGAAGACTGAGTGTTTGTATGATTAATGGATTGAAGAAGACTGAGTGTTTGTGTGATTGATGGATTGAAGAAGACTGAGTGTTTGTATGATTGATGGATTGAAGAAGACTGAGTGTTTGTATGATTGATGGATTGAAGAAGACTGAGTGTTTGTATGATTGATGGATTGAAGAAGACTGAGTGTTTGTATGATTGATGGATTGAAGAAGACTGAGTGTTTGTGTGATTGATGGATTGAAGAAGACTGAGAGTTTGTGTGATTGATGGATTGAAGAAGACTGAGTGTTTGTATGATTGATGGATTGAAGAAGACTGAGTGTTTGTGTGATTGATGGATTGAAGAAGACTGAGTGTTTGTATGATTGATGGATTGAAGAAGACTGAGTGTTTGTATGATTGATGGATTGAAGAAGACTGAGTGTTTGTATGATTGATGGAT
Source organism: Conus ventricosus (assembly GCA_018398815.1). Lineage (NCBI taxonomy): Eukaryota > Metazoa > Mollusca > Gastropoda > Neogastropoda > Conidae > Conus > Conus ventricosus. The sequence continues at coordinate 20,566 of JAFLJL010002349.1, read as the reverse complement.
TGAAGAAGACTGAGTGTTTGTATGATTGATGGATTGAAGAAGACTGAGTGTTTGTATGATTGATGGATTGAAGAAGACTGAGTGTTTGTATGATTGATGGATTGAAGAAGACTGAGTGTTTGTATGATTGATGGATTGAAGAAGACTGAGTGTTTGTATGATTGATGGATTGAGAAGACTGAGTGTTTGTATGATTGATGGATTGAAGAAGACTGAGTGTTTGTATGATTGATGGATTGAAGAAGACTGAGTGTTTGTATGATTGATGGATTGAAGAAGACTGAGTGTTTGTATGATTGATGGATTGAAGAAGACTGAGTGTTTGTATGATTGATGGATTGAAGAAGACTGAGTGTTTGTATGATTGATGGATTGAAGAAGACTGAGTGTTTGTATGATTGATGGATTGAAGAAGACTGAGTGTTTGTGTGATTGATGGATTGAAGAAGACTGAGTGTTTGTATGATTGATGGATTGAAGAAGACTGAGTGTTTGTATGATTGATGGATTGAAGAAGACTGAGTGTTTGTATGATTGATGGATTGAAGAAGACTGAGTGTTTGTATGATTGATGGATTGAAGAAGACTGAGTGTTTGTATGATTGATGGATTGAAGAAGACTGAGTGTTTGTGTGATTGATGGATTGAAGAAGACTGAGTGTTTGTATGATTGATGGATTGAAGAAGACTGAGTGTTTGTATGATTGATGGATTGAAGAAGACTGAGTGTTTGTATGATTGATGGATTGAAGAAGACTGAGTGTTTGTATGATTGATGGATTGAAGAAGACTGAGTGTTTGTATGATTGATGGATTGAAGACTGAGTGTTTGTGTGATTGATGGATTGAAGAAGACTGAGTGTTTGTATGATTGATGGATTGAAGAAGACTGAGTGTTTGTATGATTGATGGATTGAAGAAGACTGAGTGTTTGTATGATTGATGGATTGAAGAAGACTGAGTGTTCGTATGATTGATGGATTGAAGAAGACTGAGTGTTTGTATGATTGTGGATTGAAGAAGACTGAGTGTTTGTGTGATTGATGGATTGAAGGAACTGAAACGGGACAGGAAGATATCCATAGATTGGTTGAGAGAGAGAGAGAGAGAGAGGAGAGAGCAGACAGAGAGAGAGAGAGAGAGAGAGAGAGAGGAGAGAGAGAGAGAGAGAGAGAGAGAGGAGGAGAAACCAACAAAGAAAGTGACTGAAAACATACAGAAACAAGGTGGAAAGTAGAAAATGATAGCAAGCGAAAGAAACAGCAGGTTTGATGAGAAAACAGCGTCAGACAGGGACAGAGGCAATGTAGAGGAGTAAAACCGATTTTCAATGACAGGCAGTTTTTTTTTTTTTTTGGGGGGGGGGGGGGGGGGGAGGGGGGGGGGGCACCGACAGTAAGACAACGAAGGACGCAGCTTCGCGGAGAAAATGATACCAACATGTAAAGGAACGACTGTGGTCTGAGGGAAGAGAGTGACGTGTAGATAAGCAAGGATTTAAGTTTTGAGGGGGGAAAAAAAACTAGTAAGATGAAGGAAGACACAGTTCTGAGAGGGGAAAACACTAGTAAGATTAGAGAAGACACATTTTGTGAGGGTTGAAATACCAGTGAGATTAAGGAAGGCACAGTTGTGAGGGGAAAATACTAGTACGATTAAGGAAGACACAGTTTTGAGTGAGGAAATATTAACAAGATTAAGAAGACACGGTTTTGAGGGGAGAAAATACTAGTAAGGTTAAGGAAGACATAGTTTTGAGTGGGGAAATACTAGCAAGATTAAGGGAGACACGGTTTTGAGGGGGAAATACTAGTAAGATTAAGGAAGACACAGTTTTGAGGGGGAAATACTAGTAAGATTAAGGAAGACACGGTTTTGAGGAGGAAATACTAGTAAGATTAAGGAAGGACACAGTTTTGAGGGGGAAATACTAGTAAGATAAAGGAAGACACAGTTTTGAGTGGGAAATACTAGCAAGATTAAGGAATACACAGTTTTGATTAGGGAATACTAGCAAGATTAAGGAAGACAGCTTTGAGGGGAAAAATACTAGTACGATTAAGGAAGACACAGTTTTGAGGGGGGAAATGCTAGTGCGATTAAGGAAGACAGTTTTGAGTGGGGAAATACAAGCAAGATTTAAGAAGACACAGTTTTGAGTAGGGAAATACTAGCAAGATTAAGGAAGACACAGTTTTGAGTGGGGAAGTACTAGTACTATTTGGGAAGACACAGTTTTGAGGGGGGAAATGCTAGTACGATTAAGGAAGACACAGTAGTTTAGAGTGGAGAAATACTAGCAAGATTAAGGAAGACAGTTTTGAGGGGGGAAATACTAGTGCGATAAAGGAAGACATAATTTTGAGGGGGGGGGGGGGGGGGTTACTTGTATGATTAAAGAAGACATAGTTTTGAGGGGGGGGGGGTACTACTACGATTAAGGAAGACACTGTTTTGAAGGGGAAAGGGGTTGTTGGATAAGAAGGGAGACAGTTTGGGGGGTATAGGTGGGGGTGGTGTAAAAGCAATACGAGAAAAATACAGCCAGTTTTTAGGTGTTAAAATGACCTCGAGATAAGGTAGGTAAAGAGGCAACTTTGAGGGGGTGGAAAATTAGATAAAGATGGGGGGACATACGCAGTCATTTTCGTGGGAAAATATTGACAATAAGGTAAAAAGACCAGCGACGTCTTCGGGGGGGGGGGGGGGGGGGGGGGGGGGAGGGGGGAGACAGCAATATAAGAACAGACGCAGTTTTGTGGAGGAAAAAAATGACTAAGTTAAGTAGAGGTGAAAGTTTTAGGGGTGCAAAAGGACAGTCAGGTAATAGGCGATTTTTTTTATAAAGTAGGAAAGAAAGTAAGAATAGAGAGGAGACAGTTCCAAAAGAGGGTTGGGGATGGGTATGACAGTGACGAAGGGGAAAACGAGCCGTTTTGGGGACGAAGATGACAGTAAGCTATAGAGAAAGAAGCAGTTTTGAAGAGGAGGTGGGGTGGGGGTGGGGGGTGGGGTGGGGCTGGGATAAAAGAAATACGAAGAATGAGGCGGTTTTTTGAGGGCGGCGGGGGGATAGCAGTTCTAACGGAATGAGACACTTTTGAGGAGAAATGACAGTAAGATGGGGAAAGAGGTAGTTTTTAAAGGGAGTATGGTGATTATAAGTTGGGGAAAGGGCAGTTTGGAGAGGGGAAATGAGAGGAAAGGGAAAGAAGCAATTATGAGGGGGGAAAATGGCAATAAGATAAGGTAAGAGATGGTTCTGAAAAAGGTGGTGTGTGTGTGTGTGTGGGGGGGGGGGGGGGGGGGGGGGTGAGAGGGGAACGACGGAAAGGCAGGGGAAACAGGCAGTTTTAAATGGGAAAATATCGGTAAGGTTGGGACACAGGCAGTGTTGAAGGGTGGAAATAAGAGACTGATAAACAGTGAGTTTGAGGGGAAAGTGACGACGGTATGAAAGACACGGGCGGTTTGGGGGTGGGGGGGGGGGGGGGGAACAGGCGACTGCTAAGACAGGGAACAAGACGGTGTATAATGGGGATAATGACAGTAGTGTTTGGAAACAGGACATTTTGACAGGAGAAATGACAGTAAGATTGGGAAACAGGATGGGGGAAAATGATACTAAGATAGGGAACCAGCAGTTTTGACGAGGAAATGGCAGTAAGATGGGGAAACAGGATGGGGAAAATGATAGTATAGATAGGGAACCCGGCAGTTTTGATGAAGAAATGGCAGTAGTATATATTGGGAAAAGGAGGGCGCATGACAGTAAGACGGAAGCAGGATAGGGAAAAATGACAGTAAGATATGAAAACAGGGGGGGGGGGGGGGGGGGGGGGGGGGGGGGGCAGTAAGATAGAGAAATATGATGGGGGGAAAAATAACGGTAAGATTTGGAACAGGCAGTTGTAATGGGGAAAACGATAGTGAGAGAGGGAAACAGGCCGTTATGACTGAGAAATAACGGTAAGACAGGGAGATAGGCAGACCGGGTGGAGGGAAAACAGCAGGAATGTGAAGAAGATGCCGCCGCTTGAGGTGAAAAAGACAGGTGGCTTTGAAAATAGCTAGTTGTGAGGAGTTAAAACAACAGTATGATAGGGAAACGTGCGGTTTTGAGGGGGAATAGATGTCAGTAAGATGGGAGACTATTGTTATCACTTTGGTTATTACCATACACTAATACCGAGTGTCACGAGTTTGTCCGAGGCCTACGACGTTCGACCCACCTAGGGTGGGGCGGAATTACTTATTTGTTTATTGTCGTTGCTGTTGTCGTGTATCCGTCCTAGGGTGGCCTTGTGGTGCGTTGCACCTTGGTTAGTTCAGCTCAACTTCGGTTTGCTTTCTCTCTCTCTCTCTTAATTCCACCGCACGTGCTATTCATCCTGCAAGTTCACGGCGTGGCCGGTACCTTTCTCTCGAACTTTCTGTCTATCGGCCTCTCGCCTGTCTTTTTACCTGTCGCACGTGCTTCGTTTCTTTTAGTTTGAAGTATGCTCACTCTGTGACGCAGCATGGCATGTTGGCCGCCATTGCTGAAGGAGGTTAGCTCTTCACTCGAGCGGAAGATGTCTCTGGGGGCGCCTGCTCCAGTCCTGGTTCTTTACCTTATCATCGAGAGTACAGTCAGTACTTTCAATTCCTGCAGTCGGCCTGTAGGAGAGGGACATCACTTCTTCTGTTCGCATCTTCGCTCTGTCCTCTCGACTGGACAGAGGGTAGAGAGAGTCTTTTGGACCGCCTCTTCGGGGTCACCACGGGTAGCTGTACCCTTCTTCCTTCCTCCTTCCTTCTTCTTTTCCTCCTCTCCGACTCTCCTCCCAGCTACGTCCTCCCCCCTCCCGGGGGCTTCACCTGGAGCACGAACTGGATGGTGCACGTGCTGGTCGAGGCCACGTCCTGGCTGAGACCACGGACGGGATGGTGCCACGCGTGGTCGAGGCCACGCCTTGGTCGGGGACGTGGATGCTAGAAGAGCCGCCGTCTTGACTGGCCGGCCTGGACCCCGTCCAGGACCTCCAGTAACAGCTACGTCCCCCCCCCCCCCCCCCCCCCCCCGGACACGCTCTTCCTGCCGCTTGGGAGTCGAGGGTCGCTTTGGGCGATCCTGCGAGAACCACCCGGCTCGGAGCACCTAGTCGACGGGTGCTCCCTGCGGACCCGTGTCCTTTCTCCTTTTGCGCGGTGTGGACAGTTCTCTACATTCTTCATGGTTCCAGTTTGATTCCATCTAGAAGAAGACGATTGTTGAAAAGTTACACTGCCAGCAGCTTCGTGATATTTATAAAAGAGAGAAGAGACCCGACCGAGAGAAAGTAACTGACAGATGTCCGTGTGGGAGTAGGTTGGGAGGGGGGGGGGGGAGGTGGGGGGGGGGAGGGGGGGGGGGTTGTCGGGGAGCGAAGGTGAGCAGAGGACTGGGGAGGGTGGGGTGGGGGTGGGGTGTTGGGTGGATGGGGTGGAGGGGAAAATAAGGGGGTGGGGAGTGGGATTGTGAGGGTGGTGGAGAAATGGGCGCTACGCTATGACACCGACGTATTGCGTAAGTGTTGTTGAACTGTTTGTGGAATGTGGTGTGTGTCGAGGTGTGTGTGTGGTGTGTGTGTGTGTGTGTGTGTGTGTGTGTGTTGTGTGATGGTGATATGTGATGTTCTGTGTGTGTGAGAGATATGTGTAGTGTGTGTGTTGTGTGTGTGTGTGTGTGTGTGTGTGTGTTGTGTGATGTGTGTGTGTGGGTGTGTGTGTGTTGATGTGTGTGTGTGGGTGTGTGTGTGTGTGTGTGTGGGCGCGGGACGGCGCGCGCGCGCCGTATGTGTTTGTGTGTTAGAGAGAGAGAGAGAGTGAGAGAGTGAGAGAAAGGAGAGAGAGAGAGGTGCGTGCGTGGTGTTTTTTCATGTTGTTTTTAAACAGTTCCATTTTGTTTAGCTCCACAAAAAAAAGAAGAAAAAAACTGTTGCCTCTGTTCGCTTTCGCTTTCAAACTTTGTGCAGAGATAGACAGAACAGACAGGCTGACAGACAGACAGACAGATAGATAGGAGGGAACATGGATATGTGAAGGAGAAAAAAAAAAAAGGAAGAACTAAAGAGAGAAAGAAAGGCAAAAGACAAAAAAATAAAAAGAAAGACTGAAGTGTTTGTATGATTGATGGATTGTAGAAGACTGAGTGGTTTGTTTGATTGATGGATTGAAGAAGAACTGAGTGTTTGTATGATTGATGGGATTGAAGAAAAGACTGAGTGTTTTGGTTTGATTGATGGATTGAAGGAAGAACTGAGTGTTTGATATGATTGATGGATTGAGAAGACTGAGTGTTTGTGTGATTGATGGATTGATGAAGATGATTGTGTTTGTATGATTGATGGATTGAAGAAGACTAGTGTTTGTATGATTGAATGGATGAGAAGACTGAGTGTTTGTATTGGATTGATGGATAGAAGAAGACTGGAGTGTTTGTGTGATTGATGGATTGAAGAAGACTGAGTGTTTGTATGATTGATGGATTGAAGAAGACTGAGGTTTGTATGATTTGTGGATTGAAGAAGATGAGTGTTGTATGGATTGATGGTTTGAAGAAGACTGAGTGTTTGTATGATTGTTGGATTTGAAGAAGTCTGTGTGTTTGGTGTGATTGATGGATTGAAGAAAGACTGTGTGTTTGTGTGATTGATGGAGTGAGAAGACTGTAGTGTTTGTATGATTGATGGATTGAAGAAAGACTGAGTGTTTGTGTGATTGATGGATTGAAGAAGATGAGTGTTTGTATGATTGATGGATTTGAAGATGATGAGTGTTTGTATGATTGTGGATTGAAAGAAGACTGAGTGTTTGTTGATTGATGATTGAAGATGACTGAGTGTTTGTAGTTTGTTGGATGAAGAAGAGAGTGTTTGTCATGATTGATGATTGAAGATGATGAGTGTTTGTATGATTGATGGATTGAAGAAGACTGAGTGTTTGTATGATTGTAGGATTGAAGAAGACTGTGTGTTTGTATGATTGATGGATTTTGAAGAAGACTGTGTGCTTTGGTATGATTGACTGGTTTGATAGTATGACTGATAGGGTACTGTATGATTGTGGATGGAAGTTGATCTGTGGTTTGTTTGATGATGGTTTGTTGTAGTCTGAGTGTTTGTATGTATTGATGATTTGAAGAGTCTGAGGGTTTTGTTTGATTGTGGTTTGTAGAAGGACTGTGTGTTGTTGTTTGTTGGATTGTAGATGTCTGTGTGTTTGTTTGATTGATGGATTGAAGAGATGTGTGTTGGATGTGATGATGGTTTGAAGAAGTCTGAGTGTTGTTTTGTTTGGTTTGTTGGGAGTGATGAAGAATGAGTGGTTGTTTTGTTTGTTGGATTGATGAAGACTGAGTGTTTGTTGTTTGTTGGATGAAGAAGACTGAGTGTTTGTATGATTGATGGTGTGTAGAAGACTGAGTTGTTTGTTGATTGATTGGATTGAAGATAGTCTGTGTGTTGTTGTGATGATGGATTGGAAGATAGACTGAGTGTTTGTATGTTTGTTGGGTTGATGAAGACTGTGTGTTTGTATTGTTTGATGTTGTAAGATGACTGAGTGTTAGTATGATTGATGGGTTGAAGAATGGACTGTGTGTTTGTATGATTGTTGGATTGATGTAGAACTGTGTGTGTTGTATGATTAATGGATTGAAGAAAGACTGAGGTTTGTGTGTGATTGTTGGATTGAAGAAGACATGGAGTGTTGTTGATTGATGGATGAAGAAGTCGAGTGTTTTGTAATGATTTGATGGATTGTGTTGACTGTGTGTTTGTATGATTGTTGGATTGTAGAAGACATGAGTGTTTTGTATGTTTGGGATGGATTGAGAAGACTGGAGTGTTTGTGTGATGGATGGATTGAAGAGAGGACTGAGAGTTTGTGTGAATTGATGGATTGAGAGACTGAGTTGTTTGTATGATTGATGGATTGAAGAAGTCTGTGTGTTTGTGTGATTGATGGATTGAAGAAGACTGAGGTGTTTGTATGATTGATGATGAAGAAGACAGAGTGTGTGTATGATTGATGATTGAAGAAGACTTGAGTGTTTGTATGATTGATGGATTGAAGAGAACGGAGTGTCTTGTATGATTGGATGGATTGAAGATGACTGAGTGTTTGTATGATTGATGGATTGAAGAAGACTGAGTGTTTGTATGATTGATGGATTGAAGAAGACTGAGTGTTTGTAAATTGATGGTTATTGAAGAAGACTGGGTTTGTATGATTGATGGATTGATGAAGACTTAGTGTTTGTATGATTGATGGAATTGAAGAAGATGAGTGTTTGTTTGATTGATGGATTGAAGAAGACTTGAGTGTTTGTTATGATTGATGGATGATAGGAAGCGACTGAGTGTTTGTATGTTTGATGGATTGTAGAAGACTGAGTGTTTGTATGATTGATGGATTGAAGAAGACTGAGTGTTTGTTTATGTTGATGGATGAGAAAGGATGAGTGATTGTATGATTGATGGATGAAGAAAGACTGAGTGTTTGTGTGATTGATGGATTGAAGAAGACTGAGTGTTTGTATGATTGATGGATTGAAGGAAGACGTGTGTTTGTATGATTGATGGATTGAAGAAGACTGAGTGTTTGTATGATTGATGGATGAAGAAGACTGATGTGTTTGTATGATTGATGGATTGAAGGAAGACTGAGTGTTTGTATGATTGTTGGATTGAAGAAGACTGAGTGTTTGTGTGATTGATGGATTGAAGAAGTCTGAGTGTTTTGTTTGATTTGATGGATTGAAGAAGACTGAGTGTTTGTTTGATTGATGGATGAAGAAGATCGAGTGTTTGTATGATTTTCGATTGGATGGATGAAGACTGAGTGTTTGTAGATTGATGATGAAGAAGGGACTGAGTGTTTTGTATGATTGATGGATTGATGACTGAGTGTTTGTGTGGTTGATGGATTGAAGAAGACTGGTGTTGTATGATGATTGAGATTGAAGAGACTGGTGTTTTGTATGATTGATGGATTGAAGAAGACTGAGTGAAAAGAAATAGATAATTCTGATATGGGAATTGAAGATGACGGAGTGTTCGTAGATTGATTGGATTGGAAGAGACGGAGTGTTTGTATGTTGTGGATGAAGAAGACTGAGTGTTTAGTGTGATGATGGATTGATGAGAACTTGAAACGGGACAGGAAGATTCCATGATTGGTTGGAGAGAGAGAGAGTGAGAGAGGAGAGAGCAGACAGAGAGAGAGGAGAGACCGATTGAGATTTGAGAGAGAAGTGAGGAAGAGAGGAGAGAGAGAGAGTGAGAAGAGAAAACAAACAATGAAAGTGACTGAAAACATTTCAGAAACAAGGTGGAAAGTAGAAAATGATAGCAAGCGACAAGAACCAGCAGGTTGATGAGAAAACAGCGTCAGACAGGGAACAGAGGCCCAATATGTAGAGGAGGTAAAAACCGATTTCAATGACAGGCAGTTTTTTTTTTTTTTGGGGGTGGGGGGGGAGGGGGGGGAGGGAAGGGGGGGGGGGGCACCAGACAGTAAGGTCAACGAAGGACGCAGCTTCGCGGTAGAAAATGATACCAACATGTAAAGGAACGACTGTGGTCTGAGGAAGAGAGTGACGTGTAGATAAAGCAAGGATTTAAGTTTTGATGGGGGAAAAAACTAGTAAGATGAAGAAGACACAGTTCTGAGAGGGGAAAACACTAGTAGTTTAGAGAAGAAGACACAATTTTGTGAGGGTTTTTGAAATACCGGGAGTAAATTAAGGAAGGGCACAGTTTGTGTGGGGAGTAAATTACTAGTTCGATTAAGGATGACACAGTTTTGAGTGAGGTAATATTAACAAGATTAAGTAGACACGGTTTTGAGGGGATGAAAAATACTAGTATGGTTAAGGAAGACATAGTTTTGTGTGGGGAATATACTAGCAGATTATGGGAGACACGGTTGAGGGGGAAATACTAGTATGATTAAGGAAGACACAGTTTTGAGGGGGAAATACTAGTAAGATTAAGGAAGACACGGTTTTTGAGGAGGAAATACTAGTAAGATTTAGGTAGACACAGTTTTTGAGGGGGAAATACTAGTAAGATAAAGAAGAGACACAGTTTTGAGTGGGAATATATAGCCAAGGATTTAGGATACACAGTTTGATTAGGGAATACTAGCAAGAATATGGGAAGACAGCTTTGAGGGGAAAAAATACTAGTACGATAAGGATAGACACAGTAATTTAGTTTTGAGGGGGGGATAGGGAACTGCTAGTGCGATTAAGGAAGACAGTTTTGAGTGGGGAAATACATGCAAGTTTTAAGATAGAACAGTTTTGGTGTTAGAGATATATAGCAAGATTAAGGAAGACACAGTTTGAGTGGGAAAGTACTAGTACTATTTGGGGGAAGACACAGTTTTGAGGGGGGAAATGCTGTACGATTAAGGAAGACACAGTAGTTTAGAGTGGAGAAAGAAATTATAGCAAGATTAAGGAAGACAGTTTTGAGGGGGGGTAATTCTAGTGCGATATAAGGAAGGACATTAATTTGAGGGGGGGGGGGGGGGGGTATCTTGTATGGATTAAAGGAAGACATAGTTTTGAGGGGGGGGGAGGGGGGTACTACTACGATTAAGGAAGACACTGTTTTGGAAGGGGATAGGGGTTGTTGGTTAGATGGGAAACAGTTTGGGGGGATTATAGGTGGGGGTGGTTTGTAAAAGCATACGAGGAAGAATACCAGCCAGTTTTTGGTTGTTAAAAGACCTCGAGATAAGGTAGGTAAAGAGGCAACTTGTGGGGGTGGAAATTAGATAAGATGGGGGGACATTCGCAGTCATTTTTCGATGGGTGAAATATTGCCAATTAGGTATAAAAAGACCAGCGTCGTCTCGGGGGGCGGGGGGGGGGGGGGGGGGGGGGGGGAGGGGGGGAGTCAGACTATATATGAAACAGACGCAGTTTTGTGGAGGAAAAAAAAATGGGTAAGTTAAGTAGAGGTGTAAGTATTAGGGGGTGCAAAAGGACAGTCAGGTAATAGGCGATTTTTTTTATAAAGTAGGAAATGAAGTAAGATTAGAGAGGGAGACAGTTCCAAAAAGAGGGTTGGGGATGTGGTATTATGCAGTGACAAGGGATAAACGAGCCGTTTTGGGGGACGAAGATGACTGAGTCTAAGCTATAGAGTGAAAGAAGCAGCAGTTTGAAGAGAGGGGGGGTGGGGTTGGGGTGGGGGAGTGGGGTGGGGCTGGGATAAAAGAATACGAAGATGAATGATGGGCGGTTTTTGAGGGCGGCGGGGGGGGATAGCAGTTCTAACGGAATGTGGACACTTTTGAGGTGAAAGAAATGTCAGTAAGATGGGAAAGAGGTAGTTTTTAAAGGGGTGTATGGTGATTATAAGTTGGGGATGGAAAGGGCAGTTTGGAGAGGGGAAATTGAGAGGAAAGGGAAAGAAGCAATTATGAGGGGAGGGGTGGAAAATGGCAATAAGATAGGTAAGAGATGGTTAGAAAATGGTGGTGTGTGTGTGTGTGGGGGGGGGGGGGGGGGGGAGGGGTGAGAGGGGATCGTCCGGAATGGAAGGGGACAACAGGCAGTTTTAATTGGGGTGTAAATATCGGTAAGGTTGGGACACAGGCCGTGTTGACGGCGTGGAAATAAGAGACTGATAAACAGTGAGTTTTGTGGGGAAAGTGACGTCGGTTTTGTATGGACACGGGGCGTTTGGGGGTGGGGGGGGGGGGGGGGGAACAGGGACGACTGCTAAGACAGGGAACAAGACGGTGTATAATGGGGTAATGGACGTTTAGTGTTTGGAACAGGAATTTTTGACAGGTGAAATGGCACGTAGATTGGGAATCAGGATGGGGAAATTGATACTAAGATTGGGAACCAAGGCAGTTTTGACGAGGAAGGAATTGGCCAGTAAAGATGGGGAAACAGGATGCGGGGTAAAATGATAGTATAGATAGGGAAACCCGGCAGTTTGATTGAAGAAATGGCAGTATATTTGGGAAACAGGAGGGGCGCATCATGACAGTAAGACGAAGCTGGATAGGGAAAAATGACAGTTAGATATGAATACATGGGGGTGGGGGGGGGGGGGGGGGGGGGGGGGGGGGGGGGGGGGGGGCATAAGATAGAGAATATGATGGGAGGGAAAATAACGGTTTAAGATTTGAACCAGGCAGTTGTATGGGGAAAAACGTTATGAGAGAGGGAAACAGGAGTTTTATGACTGAGTAATAACGAGTAAGGACAGGGGGATAGGCAGACGGGTGGAGGGAAAACAGCAGGGTTGTGAGTGAAGATTGCCGCAGCTTGAGGTGAATAGACTGGTGGCTTTGATAATAGCTAGGTGTGAGGAGTAAAACATCCTGTATGATAGGGAAACGTGCGTCGTTTTGAGGGGGGGAATAGAGTCAGTAAGTTGGGAGGATATTGTTATCACTTTTGGCATTTTACATACACTTAATAACGAGTGTCGACGAGTTTGTCACGAGCCTACGTCGTTCGACCACCTAGGGTTGGCGGAATTTACTTATTTGTTTATTGTCGTTTGCTGTGTCGTGTATCCGTCCATAGGGTGGCATGTGTGCAGTTCAACTGGTGTTGTTCTGATCAACTTCGGTTGGCTTTCTCTCTCTCTCTCTCTAAGTCCACCGCCCGTCCGTGCTATTCATCCTGCAAGTTCACGGGTGGCCGGTACCTTTCTCTCGAACTTTTTTGTTCTATCGGCTCTCGCCTGTCTTTTTCTACCTGTCGACGTGCTTCGTTTCTTTAGTGTGAAGTTTGCTTCACTCTGTGACGCAGCATGGCATGTGGCCGCAGTGCTGAGGAGGTTTGCTATTCCAATCGAGCGGAAGAATGTCTCTGGGGCGCCTGCTACCTGTCCTGGTTCTTTACCTTATCATCGTGAGTACAGTCAGTACTTTTCATTCCTGCAGTCGGGCCTGTAGGAGAGGGACATCACTTCTTCTGTTTCCGCATCTTCGCCTCTGTTCCTTCTCGACTGGTCAGAGGGTAGAGAGAGTCTTTTGTCAGCACTCTTCGGGGTCACCCACCCCGGGGTAGCTGTACACTTTTCCTTCCTCTTCATTTTTCTTTTCATCCTCTCCGACTCTCTCCCAGATTTCGTCACTCCTCCCCTCGGGGGCTTCATCCTGGAGCACGATACTGTGTGGTGCCACGTGCTGGTCGAGGCCACGTCCTGGCTGAGACCTCGGGGACGGATGGTGCCTACGCGCTGTTCGAGGCTCGCCTTGGTCGGGACGTGGACTGCTAGAAGAGGACCGCCGTCGTGGGCTGGCCGCATGGACCCCCGTCCAGGACCTCACAGTAACAGCTAGTCCCCCCCCCCCCCCCCCCCCCCACCCCCCCCCCCCCGGGACTCGCTCCTTCAACCTGCACGCTTGGGCAGTCGAGGGTGTCGGCTTTGGGCGACTCCCTGCGAGAAACCAACCCGCTCGGAGCACTAGTGCGACAGGGTGCTCCTGCGGACTTGACAGGGGCAGGATTGACGCGCTCCTGGTGTGAGATGATTGTTACTGGGATTATCTTTATATTGTATATTTGGTTCATATGTGCTGGAGTGCTGTAATTGTGTTGAGTTGTAGTTCGTATGGCGAAATATTTTTTGTTTTATATCGTGCATGTGGTGAGTGTGGGGAGTGCTTGATCGTGATTGTGCATGTTGTGTGCGTTGGAAGTGCATTGATCGTGATTGTGATGTTGTGTGCGTGGGAGTGCTTTATTGTGATCGTTGCATGGTGCGTGTGTTGGAATGTTAATTTTGCTGGTGTGAATAATTGGGGTGTTGAATCGTATTCTTTATTGGTGTGGTCTCTTGCGGAAGCGTGTGAGGTCAGTCACTCCCTTCTATCCTCCAATCCTGACGGAGCCTGTCAGGGCTGACATCACAGGGTCGGTCGTGACAATTGTTGGGGGCTCGTCAGGGATAGTGAACGGGCTCTGGCTGTCTCTCTCTCGTTTCGCCCTGAGTCCCTGTTTAGTTTTGTCTGTTTTGTATATGTTTAGGTCAGTTTGTGTGTTGTTCGTGGGTGTTGGCTGGGGCTGGGTGACTCTAGAGTGAAGGGGTGTCTTTTTGGATGGCCTGAGGGAATCATCGCGTGACTTCGGGGGTCGAGGTGAGGACCAGATGGAGTCGACAGCTTCCTGACTCCTTCCGCCGCGGGTACCTCACGCAGGAACACGGCGTAAGTTACTTGCCTTCTGTTGCGCTCAGTCTTTCCATTCTGTGTATGTATTTAGCCAGTTATTGTTTTTTTTTCTCTATAACCGGGTTGTTGAGTACAGGGGTTGTATCGGACGTTTGTGTTTTTTTTTCCTCTCTCCGGATCCCTGTTGCTAGGTTTTATTTTTTTTTTTTTTCGGCCAGCCACGCACGTGTTGCTCGTGCTGTAGAGAGCGGTGTTCCAGCGTGGGGGCGCCGGACATTGTTTTTGTTTCGTTTTTTTTTTCGGTGAGCCCCTCCGCACTCCGCTATGTTGCTAGTGCTGGAGAGCGCGGTGTTTGCCAGAGTGGGAGCAGCCGGAACTTGTCCGAACACACGCACACACACACATACACACATATTACACTTGCCCTTAAATATTTGTTTTATTTTCTCTAGTGGATTTGTTTTTCCCTGTATTTGGAAAACTGTAGGATATGTTCGTCATGGCGACGTCCGGACGCTGGTGGTGTGGCGGACGCGTTGCGTCGAAGAGAAGGGTATTCAAAATGTTACTGTTAGTCCCTACTATTAGTACCCAGTTACTTCGACTACGTAAAATTCTACCTTATTCCAGTGCATGTGCAGGTAGTCCAATGAGTTCTTTTACTACCTCTTAGTGGGGGTCTCCCTGTCGAGACCCAGACTGGCAACTTCCGCTCGGTTGCGTCAGAGTTTGCGAAGCAACTGTGGGCTTCTGTTTGTGTCGCAGTGTCCGATACCTTCTCCTCTTCGGCTTCCCCTCGTAGGGGGCATGCCCTGAAGACTTTCCTTTTGGGAATGTCGAGACACAAGAGGTCGGGTCAGACGGGATCTCCCTCCCGTGTCTGGGAGTGGTGAACCCCGTAAGGATATCACCTCTGTCCTTATGTTTCTGGGAGCGGACAGCGACGGAGTGAGGCCCCAAGTAGGGAAGAACGTTGGGGGAAGAAGCAAGGCTCCGTAGGGAAGAGGCCTGGACAGGAGGAGCCTCCGTAGAGGAAGAACTAGGACAGGATGGTGGCTTTGCGTAGAGAGGAACTGACAGAACAGGAGGTTATGCTTAGGAAGAGGCTATTTGCTCTGGGAGGAGGTGCTAAGCCAGGAGGCTCAGCGTAGGGAGATGGTGCTTAACCAGGAGGCTCAGCGTAGGGAGGAGGCTTGACAGACGGAGAGGATCGGCGTAGGGATAGAGGCTGACAGGCAGGAGCCCTCCGTAGGGAGTGTGAAGAATAGACAGGATGGAGCTCCTGCGTAGGGAGGAGATGGTTACACTTTTTTCGCGGTCTCCCGCATCTGTTAAGTAAGGGGGTTAATCACCAGGCAGGTGATAGAGTTAGAGCCCAAAGTTTAAAGCTGCCAGAGTTCAGACCTAGTGAGGTCATTGATATGTTCTTAGAGCATTTCGACATAGGTTGCTTTGTTCATACACATTTGTATGTGGTGCAAAAGGCTTGCACCTTTTTTCTGGATTATCTGGTGCGGCAATGGAGTGTGTGTCACTTAAATGAAGGTGCATTTATGCAGACATGCAGTTGGCTCTGCGTAAGCGTTCCTCCTTACCCCAGGAGGGGGGGGGGGCGGGGGGGGGGGGGGGGGGGGGGGGGGGGGGGGGGGGGGGGGGGGGGGGGGGGGGGTGGGGGGGGGGGGGGGGGCCCCCCGGGGGGGGGGGGGGGGGGGGGGGGGGGGGGGGGGGGGGGGGTGGGGGGGGGGGGGGGGGGGGGGGGGGGGTCCTACAGGAGGAAGTTTAGGTCCATGAAGAAGAATAATGATGAGACCCTTTGTGCAGTTTTGTGATAGGCTGCGCAAAGACGCTAGGGGGTCTGGCGTCTGTTAGCTAAGTTGGAGCTGGAGGATCTGATCCTCATTGAACTGCTCACCTAACACTGTGTCCCAGAGTTGAGGTTCGGTTAGGCGAGTCAGAACTCAGGAATTTCGCGGGCTGCGATTCCACCCCCCCACAGCTGAGTGTTTGCTGAAGCTCGCAGGGTTATGGGCATCGCCCCAGATACGGAGAGGAGCTTCAACAGATTTAGTAGCAATAAGGTGCCGTCGACTGCTAGTGGCGGGCGGCAAGGCAGGCAGTTCATCGGGGATTTCAAGCACTCGATTTTGTTTCTTTGGTGGTCGTCCTGGCCACATTAGGAAAGATTGTCTAAAGGCTGGTAGGTCATGGGGGCTTGTCCTGTCACAGCATCCTGTGCCTCGGCTAACGTGGATGTCCACCAAGCTTTGGTGGTTCAGAGTGTCAGTGTCGTTTCTTTCATGTTAGTTGGTTCATTGGTCGACACCTCTGGGATTCGGGAGCATCAACACTCTTTTTGGATAGGATTTAGTTTCCCCTAAGGCCGGCGGGGCGCTAGTTACGATGTGTGCGGGTTGGAGGCTTGGTTTTACATCTCCACCCGTCCTTCTGTACTTATTCCTATATCCACCCCCTACTTCTGTGGCGAAGTATGGAGCCCCATCGCGGTGGAGCCGACCTCTGTATTCCCTTATCGTTTTAGGGAATACGATCACTTCGCAGACGTACGCAAGCAGTCCGTGTCTTACGTTATATGCCCGTACAGGCGTTTTGTGGGAGTCACCACAGCGCCAAAAGCTAAGAAGCAGGAAAAGGAATTTGCGCCCGGTTCTACAGGAACGATTCTATGACGAGGTTCTTGCAATGGCCGATCCGGCTTCCATCGCTCGTTTCAGGCCAAGGACTGGGATGTCTTCCAACGGCCCTGAGACGACTGGTGGATCGCCCGCTCAGTCGGCCCGAACGCCAAGGTGAGCTTCTTAGCTTCCACACGGGGATCCTTTTAGGGTTTTTTACCCCTGGCAGATAGTGTGGACAAGCTAAGTTGTGGATTCCCCAAATCTGGTGAGTCTGTACTCGGCAGGCCCACGTTTCCCCCATGGCTGGTCATATGGCTCCAAGCGGTCTCTGAGCGAGTTAGGCAGGAGATTTCTTCTGGCCAGGTTGAACTCTCAGGTCTGGCAGTACTGAGCTGTTGCGATGTCTGCCAAGGACATCGCCTTGGGTCGCTTGAAAGCGTGTTCCCTTGGGTCAGTGCCACGGGTTGGGGAGCATTCAGCAAGGTTGGGGTCGACTGGTGGGACCAATTAATCCTCCATCGATCGCGAGTCACGCTACACTCGGTGTGGTTAGAATCTGCGGAGTGATACCCAGAGGCTGTCACGCTTAGGACTATCGATGCCCACTACTGTTGCTGAATCTCTCAGGCTGATTGACGCGCACTGGCGTGCCCATGAAGATGTACGGGCGGAGTTTGTAAATGGAGAGCGATCTTCATCCTCTCCAGTGCTTGGTCCGGATCAGGGCAGTCAGTCGTTCGTCTCATGTGTTAGGCAGTGGAGCTGCAGAGTCTTGCGTTCATTCCCGTCATATCAAGGGTTCCGTTATAAGGATGCTGACTATCTTAGACGTGCTCCGTAGTTAGCATATGGAAAATCAGTCAGAGGGACACTCCCTTCAACCAGGGTAGAGAACAGGAAATCCTTCCATTATAACTCACTTGCTTCACCAACGAGTTTTTGGGCGAAAAGGGGCATAAAGCCACTTTCCTGTGGCGGATGAGAGGAGAGAGAAATCACGCAGACAGACATGATCAGAAGAGAAGAAGAGAAGAGAGAGACAGACAGACAGGTCAGAGTGGCGGGCAGACAGACACACACACACCACGCATCTTTCTCTTCTCTCAATTAAATGACATAAAATCCGCACACTTCTTCTGTCTAATTTCCACCTACAAACTATGTACAACGGGGCTGAAATCTGATCACTTAATTTACGGGCTTCGCGGCAGTTTGCACCTAGCCTGTGCTGTTTAAACGATAGCACACTAGGCCGGGTTTGCATCCCAATTGCATCAGAGAATGATTGCCCACGTCTAACACCGTTCGTGGCTGTCGCGTGTCTCGGACTGGGTCGCCATTGTTGCTTGGACTTGCGCTCTGTTGTGACCACTGTGTTTTTTTGATGTTATTTTAAATATGGCTAAAACGTTACTGAAAGAAACAGGGTTTGTTGTTATTCGAGGCCATAAGTTTTACTTTTAATGCATGTTGTTGGATACGGAGAGATTGTTTTTTAGGGAATAAAACGAAAAAAAAGTTGAACTAACTGCTTTGGAAATGAACGGATATCTTTAGGTTTGTTGGTTCAAGGAAATGAAACAAGATGTAGCTAGTTTTAATACGTGTTTGACTATTGATGGTGATAAGTTTTATATTTTTAACATAAAATCGCCTCCACTTATTCTGACTAATTTCTAACCTACAAATACTTGGGTATACCATGATTGGCTGACTCGAGGCCGAAACACTACGTTAATGAGGCTAGCGAGACGCGCTACTTCGTTCACACAGCGGCACGGCAAGCGACCATAAAAAATCTATAAAGCGAGAGATGGGATTGCAGGTGAGGGTGTGGGGGTGTGGGGGGAGTATTCATTTCAGCGTTGACAGCGCGCAGGGGTCGTCGGCGAATGTTCTAGAATGTTACGTGTCCTACACTTTGATGACCGCTACGGCAGCAAGACTGGGTTGTTGTATTGTTTCTCAGTTTGTATAGACTGGATTGATTGTTAAACTACAGATTCAGAGTGCTTTATGGGGCAAGCTGATCTGTTGTATTAAGATGTGTTTACTTTTATACTTTTCTAATTTCTCACCAGTTCATCTGCCACAAGTGTGCCCTTATGCAACTGTATGGCGATTATCCGAATGTTCTGGCAAACAAACTAGATAGGGTTAGGCAGACCTTAGTACATCTACTAGTATGGAGAGGAGTAGGCTAGTGTGTGGCCGGCACTATCTTCATATAAATGCTTCAAATATACAATGACGGATGTACTACTACTGGCGATTAGAGTCGCCATAAAAGCTTGGCTACGGCAGTAATTGCTGTAACTCTGCCAATTTCAAGCCTGGTTGAGAAAAGAGGAGCACAGCAAACTAGGCACAACAACCCTATGTGATCGCTTGCCGCCCAATGACGTCAGCACCTGCAAAGCTTGGTGGCAAACTAGGTCAAACGACCCTATGTGATCGCTTGACTACAAAGCGCGGCAGCACCAGCAAAGCTCTAGCGGCAAACTAGGCCAAACGACCCTATGTGATCACTTGGGGTTGATTGAGGTTGCGCGCGGGACACAGCCTGGTAGTTCCACTTCTTGTTTGTTTGTTGGTGTTTGTGTGTTTTGCCTACCCCACGCACGCACGTCCCTCCACCCCACCCCTGGACTGTTTATTGTGTGTTTGTTGTTTGTTTGTGTTTGTTGTTTGTTTTGGTCCTGACCCCACGCATGCACACCCCTCCCACTCCCCACCGCCCCACCCCCCACCCACGCATGCACACACTCAAGTTCCTTCTAAGTTTTTAACTTAAGTTATTCTCAAAGTTAAGTTCTTCTAAGTTGTCTTAAGTCATCTTAAGTTATCCACAAGTTCTTACTTAAGTTACTTCTAAGTTTTTAATTAAGTTGCCCTAGTTTCTTAATAAGTTCTTGATCAAGATTCTAATAAGTTATAAGTTTTATAAGTTCTTGATAAGTTCTTGATTAAGTCATCCTTTAAGTACAACCAAGTTCTTATTAAGTTATCTTATAATTATCAAAAAAATACAAGCTATGTTTTTATCTTAAATAGTAGATGTCTAATATAGTACACACACGCCTCAAAAAACGCGTCATCGTTGAGGATGTCTTGCTCAGCGTTCTCTGCATAGATCTTAAGGAAGGTTTTACATCCGAAGCAACCGCATTGATTACAATTTGGGTCTATGGAAATGTCTTTTATAGACTCCAGTCTTTATTTATTGACTTCATCATTTTATAATACGCCATGATCTATTTTATAAAAAAATTTAAATATTATTCCATTATAAATGGATCAAAATGATGCTTTGTTATTGGCGGTTTTTGGCGTGCAGTTGTCTCTTTCTGTATTTAATGGTTCAGATTTTTTTGATTGCTTTTGTTTCTGTTGCCATCGGTTATATATTTATAACCGTAATAACTGCCCCAACAGCAGCAATGGCGCCAAAATGGCAACAGTTTTAAGTTCAATATTCCATGAAGACTTTGGTGCCCTTGTATCACATGGAGTTTTTATAGCGGCATTGAATCAACTTGTTCTGGCGTTGGCGGCGTTATGTTTTCATGATGAGTCATATTCTGTAACATTAATTTTTTTTGTCTGTTCCACTCTGCTAATTTTTTTCCTGCTTCAACACGCCCAGGATTTTAATGGCTCCACCTGATTCAGCGTTTTCTGCTGATTTTCTGGCTTGGTTACTTTCTCCACCTGATTCAGTGTTTCATGTTTTCTGGGAAATCTGCTGATTA
>JAFLJL010002348.1:208797-216652 GCA_018398815.1 Conus ventricosus | reverse complement strand
CTGTGGTGACACGTAGATACCAGGACATGTTTAGTGTGGAACACGGAGGCATATGAGTACTAGTTATACATTACTATAAACATACAAAGGGCACGGAGATGTATGTAGTCACCAAGATATACAGACACAGGAACATCAGGCACAGAGCTAGATAGGTATGAATATACAGCAGACACAGAGGCATGCAGCTACTAACGTAGACAGGTAGGGGAACATGGACGAACCACGACACACTTTCACCCAGATCGAAGGAGTAAGTGACTGCCCGTCTGTCCTTTGTTTCTGTTTTATCCTTTTTTCAATGTTCTTTGTCCTGCCTGGAGACCACCCAGCAGTTCCAAGCGCTTTGTGACTTCTTCGTAGTATTTGTTCCTTTGTTTGACGGCTTAGTAATTGTTTTTGTTGTTTTGTTGTAGGTTTTATGTAAAAATAAAGAGATACGTCAAACATTGGTTGTCAGCCATGTTGGGCCTACTATTCCATTTTTAAGAAGTTTCTACTTTGTCGCACCATCCGGGCTGTGGTCCCATTCGTCCTGAGAATGTTCAATGGGACACAACCCAATTGCAACGCTCAGCCCCGGCACAGTGTGTGTAAGCTGCTCAAGGCCCGGTACCCGTACTCCCTCTGCTGTCCCTTACCTTACATGTTGGTGGTGAAAAAACCTGTGGGTACCAGGATACAGGCTTGTTTTAAAGGGGGAAAATAATTGGGGGGTTGGTGACCCTGAAGGAACCAGATACAGGGGGGGGGGGCCTTCCGGTGGGGAAAAAAAACAGAAAATGGGTGTGGAGAAAAACCTGTAAAGGGGTAACTTTCCGGGGGAATACAGCCGGGAGACAGAAGGGTGGGGTGACACTGTAGTCCCCAGGATACAGGCTCGTGGAGACAAAAGGGTTTGGGGTTTACACGTAGGTACCGGGATCCACCGGGGAGACAGAATGGTGGGGGAAAACATTTGTAGGAACCGGATACGGGCCCGGGGAGACAAAATTTGTGGGGTTTTTTGACACTGTGGGTCCCTAGGATAGAGGAAACGTGGGGGACAAAAAGGTGGGGTTATACTGTGGGTTACTAGGATACAGGCTCGGGGAGACAGAAGGGTGGGGGGTGACACTGTAGGTACCAGGAAACGGGCTTGTGGAGACAAAAATGGTGGGGTTTACCCCTGAGGTCCCCGGGATACAGGCTCTTGGAAAAAAGGGGGTTGGTGACACAGTGGGTACCAGGAAAAACACTCGGGGAGACAAATGGGGGTGACACGTAGGTACCCGAACAGGCCGTGGAGACAGAATGGTGTGGGGACACTGAAAGGTACCAAAAACAGCCGTGGGACAAAAAGGGTTTGGTGGGGGACACTGTGGGTCCCAAAAATACAGCCGGGGACAGAATGGTGTGGGGGACACGTGGGCCCCGGGATACGGGCTCGTGGAACAGAATGGTGTGGTGACACTGGGGTCCAAGGAAAACAGGCTCGTGGAGCCCAGAATGGGGGTGGTGAAAACTGTGGGTACCGGGGAATCCCAGGCTCGGAGACAAAATTTTTGGTGTGGTGACACTGTAGGAACCAGGATACGGGCTCGGGGAACAAAAATGGTGTTGACACTGAAAGGTACCCAATACGGGCCGGGGAACAAATGGTGGGGAAACACTGTAGTACCAGGAAACACTCGGGGAGACAAAAGGGTTTGGTGGTGCCTGTGGGGTACCAGGATACGGGCTCGTGGAGACAGGGGGGTTTTTGGTGACAGTGAAAGGTCCCCCGGAAAACGGGCTCGGGAACAGAAGGGGTGGGGTTTGAAAATTTGTAGGTACCAGGATACGGGCTCGGGGAGACAGAAGTGGGGTGACACTTTTGGTACTAGGATAGAGGCCGGGAGACAAAAAGGGTGTGGGGATACTGTGGGAACGGGAAACAGGCCGGGGAGCCCAGAATGGGTGGGATACTGTGGGTTCCCCAATACAGGCTTGGGGAACAGAAGGGGGTGGTGACACGTAGTACCGGGACTTTTTTTAAAGGGGTGGAAAAACGGGGGCCATATTCTAGTATACATTACTAAAAACCCAACAAAGGCACGGAGATGTGTGAAGTCACCAAGATATACAGACACAGGAAAAATCAGGCCAGAGCTAGATATTAGAATAAACAAAAGACACAAAAGCATGCAGCAACAAACGTAGACGGGTGGGGGGACATGGACGAACCACGACACACTTTCACCCAGATCAAAGGATTAATGTGACTGCCCGTCTGCCCTTTTGGGTTTCTGTTTTTTAAAATCCTTTTTTCAATGTTTTTGTCCTGCCTGGAGACCACCCACCCTTTTCCAACCCGCTTTTGTGACTTCTTCTTTATTTTTGTTCTTGGGTTTAAAGGGTTTAGTAATTGTTTTTGTGTTGTTTGTGGGTTTTATGAAAAAAGAAAAGATACGCAAACTTTGGGTTTGTCACCCAAATTTGGGCCTAAATTCCATTTTTAAAAGTTTCTATTTTTGGGGGGGGGCCACCACCCGGGGCTGTGGTCCCATTTGTCCCTAGAAGGGGTTAAAAGGGGAACAAAACCCCCCAAATTTGGGAAAACGCCCCAAGCCCCCAGGGGTTGGTAAGCTGCTAAAGGCCCCGGGGACCCCCGTACTCCCTGCTGTCACCTTCAAACCTATCGACCAGCTCCCAGGCCCACGGGTTGGTGGTGGGGGGGGGCCTTTTTGGGTTTTTTCTTTTTCTTGTTTTTTTTTTTTTTTTCTTTTTACAAAACCCAAAACCACCTTTAAATTGCGTATTTCTTTTTTCCCCTTTTTTTTCCAATGAGTAAAAACCTTTATCAAAAAAAAATTTTCTAAGTAAAATTCTAATAAACCCAAAATCCCTTTTTCCCCTTCCCTTTTCCAAACTTTTAATTTAAAGAAAAAAAAATTGTCCTGACTTCTCAGGCCAAAACCTCCCCCTCGTTATTTTTCCCATCTTTCAGCGTAAACCCTTTTTTTTATCAAATGTAAACTCTTTGTTTAAACCATTGTAGAGCGGGGGGGAGCCAAAGGGTTGTTTGACTTTGAAAAAATTTCTGGCCCTTCCCCTTCAATAGCACCCCCCCCCTTTTTTTAAACTTTAGTTCATTCTTTTGTGACCCTTTTCAGAGTCCGGGAGGAAAGATCCCCAGTTTATAAAAAAACTTTAGGCAAAAATCCCCTTTTTTTTCCCTTTTTTAAGCTTTAGTGAATTGGGGCAACATCTTTTAAAGTCTGGGTTTTGTTTGGGGAAAATCACTCAGTTTTAAATCGAATGTTTTTCCCAATGTTCGGGCCTATTTTAAAATTTGGGGGAACGCATCAAGAGCTTCCATACGCAAGTGATCACCCAATAATTGATGGCCCTACTTTTTTTTGAAGCATTTTCGAGTGTATCCCCCCCCGCCCCCCCGAGTGAAAGTTTCTCTAACACCCCGCAGGTACTTAACTCCGAGACCCCGGATGGGGACCCTCTGTCACCACTCTTTTGCTGCTGGGCCCGCCCCTGATAGGACTGGAAAGGTTTTGTGATTTAAACTATAAGTCAATTTGGGGGCTAATGTGGGGTTGGGGGGCTTGGGGGTGTCTGCGAGGCGAGGGGGACACGGGAAAAATCTTTTTGGTTCCTCCCCTTTTTTTTCATAGACGGCCTCCTTTTCTTTGTTTTTTGAAGGGGCTCTCCTTTGTTTCAAAACGGGCTTTTCCCCACATCATACCCTTTCAAAACCCAAAAAGACAACAAAGGACAATACCTGGGGACGGAAAGACAAAAGGTAAACAAGTATCATATCAGCAAAAAATACCGGTAAGGTTCGCAAGAATTACAAAGCAGATGGCCCAGATTTGACTAGTTTTTCCCCAAGGGGTTTTTTTTTCATATTCTCTACCAAACGTGCCCTCCTCCAAATTTGTTGGCAAAAAGATGTAGAAAAAACTTTTCAAAACGATGGAAGAATCGCGCCATTTTCTCTCTCCCCCCTCCTCTCCTCTCTCTCTCTCTCCCCTCTCCTCCTCTCTCTCTCCTTCTCCCCTCTCTCTCCCCTCTCTCCTCTCTCTCAAAACACACACACACACACACACACACACACACCCCCACATGCGCGCCCCCGCGCGAGCGTGTACACACACACACAACAACACAAAACCAAAAACACACACACACAGGGGAAAAGAGAGAGAGAAGAGAGAAGAGAGAGAGAAGGAGGAGAGAAAGAGAAGAGAGAGAGAGATCAAAAAGAAATGTCCCAAAATTTTAAAAGGGCTTATAGCTCAATAAATTGAAGTGAATATTGGAACTGATGTTTTACCTTTTTTATCACATAGGGGGTAATTAAACCTTTTTTATCCCCATAATGGAAATGAAATTTTTACCTTTTTTATCTCAAAGGGAACCCGATGAAAACCTTTCAAACACCTAGGACGAGGGGATACCTTTTTTATCACATAGGGGCTGATTAAAACCCTTTTTTATCCCAATTAAAGGGAATGTTTTATAAACCTTTTCATCACATAAAGGGGCTAATGTATACTTTTATATCCAAGGGGCCCGATGTATACCTTTTTTAACTCATAGGACTGATGTAAAACCTTTTTTTATCCCATAAACGCGGAAAACCCTTTTTTAACCCATAGGAGCTGATGTATACCTTTATACCCATAGGAAATGATGTAAAACCTTTTTTTAACCCCATAGGGACAGGTTATTTCCTTTTTAACACATAAAACTGATGGGTTTTCTTTTTTTATCACTGGGACTGATGTATACCTTTTTTTTCCCATAAACTGATTATACCTTTTTTTATCACATAAACGAAATCCCCTTTTTTATCTCAAAGGGGCGATGTAACCTTTTCTATTTACATAGGAACTAGTAAAACCTTTGCAAACACATAGGGAAAATTGAAAAACCTTTTTTATCCCCATTGGGGCTGATGTATACCCTTTTTTATTTCCCAAGGGACGGGTGTATAAACCCTTTTTTACCCATAGGGAATTTAGAATTAAACCTTTTTTAACTCAAAGGGACTGAAGCATACCTTTCAAACAAAATAGGGGCTGATTATAAAACCCTTTTCTAAAACATAGGGGCTTTTATGCAATAATTTTTTTACCCCTAGGAAAATGATGAATCCCCTTTTTTAACCCGTAAGGGCCGGGTGTAAAACCTTTTCCATCACATGCAAGATAAAAATTTATGAAAGGAAAAAATTGTTCTCGTTTTAAAACCTCACAGACCCATTTTATTCCACAAAATCGAGAATTTTTTCGCAAAGTTTTTCTTTATCAACTCTAAACGTCTCATCATTCATTAAAAAACAAATTTTATTTTCCCAAAACAAACAAATTAAAACCCCATCCCCGAATCTCATTTATTTATCAAACAAACCCATGTCATTAAACACCAACTCAAAGAAATCGAAATACACCAACATCAAAAATATGTGAAACGCAAAGATTTGAATTAGTGCGTGTACCTTACTAGCTTGTATGTGAATATTGTACAGGTAGACGTATCGCAACATTAAAAAAAGAAGGGCCGAATTACAGATTGTCGATAGTGAGCTAATCATTAACAATTGTTTCGGAGGAGGTATGTACTGTATAAGGAGACAAACGGTTGTAGTTAGTTATTAAGTAATGAAACAGAAAGGCGGATAATTGTTGGTGGCGTGCGTTGTAGTTAGTTATTGAGTAATGAAACAGAAAAGGCGGATAATTGTTGGTTGCGTGCGTTGTAGTTAGTTATTGAGTAATGAAACAGAAAAGGCGGATAATTGTTGGTGGTGTGCGTTGTAGTTAGTTATTGAGTAATGAAACAGAAAAGGCGGATAATTGTTGGTGGCGTGCGTTGTAGTTAGTTATTGAGTAATGAAACAGAAAAGGCGGATAATTGTTGGTGGCGTGCGTTGTAGTTAGTTATTGAGTAATGAAACAGAAAAGGCGGATAATTGTTGGTGGCGTGCGTTGTAGTTAGTTATTGAGTAATGAAACAGAAAAGGCGGATAATTGTTGGTGGTGTGCGTTGTAGTTAGTTATTGAGTAATGAAACAGAAAAGGCGGATAATTGTTGGTGGTGTGCGTTGTAGTTAGTTATTGAGTAATGAAACAGAAAAGGCGGATACTATCAGCGAGAAAAGAGGTGAATCTGGGTCTGTGTGTAATGTAGATAATGATCAACACTTTCAACAGTTGTAGTAAGCTCTGTAAGATGCAAAAAGGGTAAATTATTGGTTGCAAGACATAAAAGGGGTGCATTATTTGATGTAAGATACAAAGGGGTGAATTATTGGTTGTAAGAAACATGGGGTGAATTATTGGTTGTAAGAGAAAAGGAGTGCATTATTGCATGTAAGATACAAAAGGGGTGGATTTTGGTTGTAAGACACAAAGGAGTGATTTACTGGATATAAGACACAAAAGGGGTGATTTATTGGTTGTAAGACACAAGGGGTGAATTGTTGGTTGTAAAAGAAAAGGGTGAATTATTGGATGTAAGACACACAAGGGGTGAATATTGGTTGCAAGACACAAAGGGGTGAATTTTGGTTGCAAGACACAAAGGGTGAATTATTGGATGCAAGACACAAAAGGGGGTTAATTGTGGGTCGTCTGACGCAAAAGCGGTGAATTATTGGTTGTAAGACAAAAGGAGTGAATTATTGGTTTTAAGACACAAAAGGGGTAAGTTATCAATTATATGTCACGCAGTTGATCATTACACCCGTACTAGAGGATGCTGATACTGTAAAAGACTGCATGGGCGGTTTATAGGCTGTGTGTAGTGTAGTTAAAACCTATCTATGTAATGTAGTAAAAAACTATCGATGTAATGTAGTTAAAAACTATCTACGTAATGTAGTTAAAACAATCTATATAATGTAGTTAAAAACTATCTATGTCATGTAGTTAAAAACTCTATGTAATGCAGTTAAAAACTATCTATGTAATGTAGTGAAAAAACTAAAACTATCTATGTAATGTAGTTAAAAACTGTCTATGTAATGTAGTTAAAAACTATCTATGTCATGTAGTTAAAAACTATATATGTAATGTAGTTAAAAACTGTCTACGTAATGTAGTTAAAAACTATCTATGTAATGTAGTTAAAAACTATTTATTGTAGCAGATAAAGCAGGTATCGCAACGAACAAAAGGGGTGACTTATTTGCTGGATGTACTGTAACGTAACCAGTAACTACTGAAGCAATGGAGACAGGTACTACAACAAAGAAAAGCGATGACTTACTTGCGGTATATAATGTGATCAGAGACTCTCATAACAGAGGAGGCAGGTATTTCAACAGACAAAAAGGGTGACTTCTTTCCTCTGGAGGAACACATTGCATATTTCACAGACAAAAAGGGTGACTTCTTTCCTCTGGAGGAACACATTGCATATTTCACAGACAAAAAGGGTGACTTCTTTCCTCTTGAGGAACACATTGCATATTTCAACAGACAAAAAGGGTGACTTCTCTCCTCTTGAGGAACACATTGCATATTTCAACAGACAAAAAGGGTGACTTCTTTCCTCTTGAGGAACACATTGCATATTTCACAGACAAAAAGGGTGACTTCTTTCCTCTGGAGGAACACATTGCATATTTCACAGACAAAAAGGGTGACTTCTTTCCTCTGGAGGAACACATTGCATATTTCACAGACAAAAAGGGTGACTTCTTTCCTCTTGAGGAACACATTGCATATTTCACAGACAAAAAGGGTGACTTCTTTCCTCTTGAGGAACACATTGCATATTTTACAGACAAAAAGGGTGACTTCTTTCCTCTTGAGGAACACATTGCATATTTCAACAGACAAAAAGGGTGACTTCTTTCCTCTTGAGGAAC
>JAFLJL010002348.1:186297-206297 GCA_018398815.1 Conus ventricosus | reverse complement strand
AAGAAAGCCGTCGCCAACCTAGAGGCTATACAGATTCTTTGCAGTGAAGAACGCCGTCGCCAACCTAGAGGCTATACAGATTCTTTGCAGTGAAGAACGCCGTTGCCAACCTAGAGGCTATACAGATTCCTTGCAGTGAAGAACGCCGTCGCCAACCTAGAGGCTATACAGATTCCTTGCAGTGAAGAAAGCCGTCGCCAACCTAGAGGCTATACAGACTCTTTGCAGTGAAGAACGCCGTCGCCAACCTAGAGGCTATACAGATTCCTTGCAGTGAAGAACGCCGTCGCCAACCTAGAGGCTATACAGATTCTTTGCAGTGAAGAACGCCGTCGCCAACCTAGAGGCTATACAGATTCTTTGCAGTGAAGAACGCCGTCGCCAACCTAGAGGCTATACAGATTCTTTGCAGTGAAGAACGCCGTCGCCAACCTAGAGGCTATAAAGATTTAAGGAAGATGACTCGATGTCCACCTAAAGCTGACTAAGATCGTGAAGTCATCTCCCTTGAGGTACCATTTTCGCCCGTTGGGCAATCTTAAAATCAGTTTTATATATTTTCCAGTCTGGGGAGCAGTAGATAGCATCGGCCGCATGTTTGGTGAAGTAAATATTTACCATCCCCTTCCCCCAAATAAAAACAACAACAAAAGAACGAAAAAAAAAAGAAAAAAAAAGAGAAAAACCCACCGTTATTTTCAAGGAAACTTTTTTTTTCTGATAATTTACGCAAATTTAAATGGTAAGAGACACTGGATAGGGAATGAGGGAGAGAGAAAACCATTCTGACCTCTAGGAGTGTTGGAGACAGAACTGGCGAGGCCAAGCACTCTATTCCAGACTCACTGGATGAAATAACCACCCCTTTACCCCATCCCACCCCAATCCACCCTACCCCATCCCACCCCAACCCACCCTACCCCACCCCACCCCAACCCCACCCTACCCCATCCCACCTCGTGAGCCTGTATAGGTTACAGGCATCCAATATTAAGGAATAGGATGGCACTGCAGTGTTATCTCCCCTGACATGTGCTGAGTGTAGAAACATGCCCATAGAGGACTAGAGTCAAATGTCCTTTCAAATCAACCCCCAGCCATACAAGGAAAATTCGCCCACCACGTCCCTCAGATGAAGACCTTGAAGTCTTCAAAACAACGTCCAGCAGGTGAGGACTGACAGCAGCGGCAAAAGTTCTGGAAGAAGCCGATGGAGACCAACACCATGGGTCAGGACTGACAGCAGCGGCAGAGGTCCTTGGAAGAAGCCGATGGAGTCCAACACCATGGGTCAGGACTGACAGCAGCGGCAGAAGTCCTGGAAAGAAGCCGATGGAGACCAACACCATGGGTCAGGACTGACAGCAGCGGCAGAAGTCCTGGGAAGAAGCGATGGAGACCAACACCATGGGTCAGGACTGACAGCAGCAGCAGAAGTCCTTGGAAGAAGCCGATGGAAACCAACACCATGGGTCAGGACTGACAGCAGCGGCAGAAGTCCTGGGAAGAAACCGATGGAGACCAACACCATGGGTCAGGACTGACAGCAGCGGCAGAAGCCCTGGGAAGAAACCGATGGAGACTAACACCATGGGTCAGGACTGACAGCAGCAGCAGAAGTCCTGGGAAGAAACCGATGGAGACCAACACCATGGATCAAAGCAACATCTTGGACAGCTGTGATTCTAGAAGGGACTTCAAACTGCTTCAGAAGACTAAATGGGAGATATACTGAGGCATAAACAAGAGAGCCAGTATAGAAATGAAGAACGCAAAGGACAGCTGGATCGAACAACATTGTGAAGACACTGGGGAAAAAATTAGACAACACAAAGAAAGCTTTTGAGATTGGAAGGACTTGACCGAACAAAAGTAAAATGAATCAGCACAATTTAGGAAAAAGACTGTGACTGTCTGATACAGCAAGAAGACATCAGCAGGGGAATGGTTCCATACTTCAATTGGAGTTTGTCAGGGCTGCCTTCATTCTCCCTCACCATGCGGCATATTCCTGGCTGCCTTCATTCTCCCTCACCATGCGACATATTCCTGGCTGCCTTCATTCTCCCTCACCATGCGACATATTCCTTGAACTCATCACGGCAGATGTGCTTGAAGATCATGTCAGCACTGTCAGCATTGGAGTGGAAACCATCACAGATCTTTGATTTGAACATGACATCAAAGGCCTGGCAAGCAATGAAGAAGAACTTGCCAAGCTTGTTGAACGACTGGATGGAATTCAAACAAGAGACGGCATGGACACCAACACCGAGAAGAGCAAGTTGATGGGGCCTCAAGACCACCATCACTACTGCTGTAACTGTCCACGGTCAGAAGACCAAGTTGATGGCCAAACCACAACACCACCATCACTACTGCTGTAACTGTCCACAGTCAGAAGCTGGAATCAGTTCAACAGTTCACTGACTGAGGATCCATCACCAGCAGTCTGGGATCATTCCAGAGATCCTGGCAGGGCAGCAAAGACACCCACTGCACTGTCCATGTTAAACCCTGTATGAAAGGACGAGAACATCTCCATCAACCACAAGATGAGGCTGCTGTGTGCACCGGTATATTCCATATTGCTGTACACATCCGAGACACGGACTCTCACGGCGGATCTGAACAGAATCCAAGCCATTGAAATGAAATGCTGCCACGAGACACTGAACACCAGATACACAGTCATCAAACGAAAACTGTGTTTGTGTTGTCATATATCAAGATCCAAAGGCCGAGCTACAACATCCACCAGGAACTCTTTAAGAAGGGAGACGTGTGGGAAGGCAGAACAAACAAACAAAATCATGAGCTGACAACTTTGCAGACTTGACAAGGAAACCATTTCCAGAGACGCAGGGCACGGCACACAAACAACAGAACTGGAGATTTCAGCTTCAGTGTCATCAAGGAGGTGTCACTGCGTGCGGACATAGTCCATAACGCTACACCACATCTGCTACGTTTTGAGGCCACACTGCACATGATTTATAAGTGATGTAGATATGAATGAACTGGGGGAATCTGGTTCACTGCTCCTCTGTGTGGTGACCCAGGGACTCCTAGTGGAGTTCAGAAAAAAAAGTGGAGAACACACCAGAGATGTTCTCAGGTACTGCAAGCAGGTGAAGCCTGTGCGGACGGAGGTTTCAGATGAAATGAACAACGTTGCAGCAAAACGCTGCTGAACACGTCGGCAGCCATCAGGGGGCCAGTAAAATCAAAATGTGTGAATGGTTTGAATGATCTCAAAGAACAGAATGCTGTCACCAGTGACTCAGGATGCAAAACCCAACCAGAATGACAGACCTAACCAGGATGACAGACCTAACCAGAATGACAGACCTAACCAGGATGACAGACCTAACCAGGATGGCAGATCTAACCAGGATGGTAGACCTAACCAGGATGACAGACCTAACCAGGATGACAGACCTAACCAGAATGACAGACCGAACCAGAATGACAGACCTAACCAGGATGACAGACCTAACCAGGAGCAGACCTAACCAGATGGAAGACCTAACCATGATGGCAGACCTAACCAGAATGACAGACCTAACCAGGATGACAGACCTAACCAGAATGACAGACCGAACCAGAATGACAGACCTAACGAGAATGACAGACCTAACCAGGATGACAGACCTAACCAGAATGACAGACCGAACAAGAATGACAGACTAACCAGGAGACAGACCTAACCAGGATGGAAGACCTAACCATAATGACAGACCAAACCATGATGACAGACCTAACCAGGATGACAGACCTAACCAGGATGGCAGACCTAACCAGGATGGCAGACCTAACCAGGATGGCAGACCTAACCATGATGACAGACCTAACCAGGATGGCAGACCTAACCAGGATGGTAGACCTAACCAGGATGCCAGACCTAACAATGATGACAGACCTAACCAGGATGGCAGACCTAACCAGGATGGCAAAACCTAACCAGGATGGCAGATCTAAACCCGGATGGCAGACCTACAGACCTAACCAGGATGGCAGACCTAACCAGGATGGCAGACCTAACCAGGATGACAGACCTAACCATGATGACAGACCTAACCCGGAGGCAGGACCTAACCAGGATGGCAGACCTAACCATGATGACAGACCTAAAACCCTGATGGCAGACCTAACCATGATACAGACCTAACCATGATGGCAGACCTAACCATGATGACAGACCTAACCATGATGACAGACCTAATCAGGATGGCAGACCTAACCAGGATGGCAGACATAACCCTGATGGCAGACCTAACCAGGATGAACAGACCTAACCATGATGACAGACCTAACCATGATGACAGACCTAACCATGATGACAGACCTAACCAGGGTGGCAGACCTAACCGGGATGGCAGACCTAACCAGGATGGCAGACCTAACCATGAAAGACAAACCTAACCAGGATGGCAGACCTAACCAGGAAAGAAGACCTAACCATGTGGCAGACCTAACCATGATGGCAGACCTAACCATGATGGCAGACCTAACAGGATGGCAGACCTAACCATGATGGCAGACCTAACCAAGATGACAGACCTAACCATGATGACAGACCTAACCAGGATGGCAGACCTAACCATGATGGCAGATCTAACCAGGCCTAACCAGGATTTGGGAGACCTAACCAGGATGGCAGACCAAACCATGATGGCAGACCTAACCAGGCCTAACCAGGGTGACAGACCTAACCAGGATGGCAAAACCTAAACCCGGATGGCAGAAACCCAACCAGGGTGACTGACCTAACCAGGATGGCAGACCTAACCATGATGGCAGACCTGACCAGGATGACAGACCTAACCAGGATGACAGACCTAACCAGGATGGCAGACCTAACCAGGATGACAGACCTACCAGGATGACAGACCTAACCATGATGACAGACCTAACCAGGGTGGCAGACCTGACCAGATGACAGACCCAACCAGGATGACAGACCTAACCAGATGACAGACCTAGCCAGGGTGACAGAAAATAACCAGGATGGCAGATCTGACCAGGATGACAGACCTAACCAGGATGACAGACCTAACCAGGATGGCAGACCTAACCATGATGACAGACCTAACCAGAATGACAGACCTAACCATGATGGCAGACCTAACCAGGATGACAGACCTAACCATGATGAAAAGACCTAACCTTGATGGCAGACCTAACCAGGATGACAGACCTAACCAGGATGACAGACCAACCAGGATGGCAGACCTAACCATGATGACAGACCTAACCAGGATGACAGACCTAACCAGGATGACAGACCTAATCATGATGGCAGATCTACCAGGATGACAGACCTTTAAACCCTGATGACAGACCTAACTAGGATGCAGACCTAACCAGGATGACAGACCTAACCATGATGACAGACCTAAACAGGATGACAGACCTAACCAGGATGGCAGACCTAACCATGATGACAGACCTAACCAGGATGACAGACCTAACCAGGATGACAGACCTAACCAGGGGCAGACCTGACCAGAAGACAGACCTAACCATGATGACAGACAAACCAGGATGACAGACCTAACCATGAGACAGACCTAACCAGGGTGACAGACCAAAAAATGATGGCAGACCTGACCAGGATGACAGACCTAACCAGGATGGGCAGACCTAACTAGGATGACAGACCTAACCAGGATGGCAACCAGAAACCCGGATGACAGAACTAACCAGGATGACAGACCTAACTAGGATGGCAGACCTAACCTTTATGACAGACCTGACCATGATGACAGACCTAAGCAGGATGACAACCTAACCAGGATGGCAGACCTAACCAGGATGACAGACCTAACCAGGATGACAGACCTAACCATGATGACAGACCTAACCAGATGGCAGACCTAACCAGGGTGACAGACCTAACCAGGATGACGACCTAACCAGGATGGCAGACCTGACCAGGATGACAGACCTAACCATTATGACAGACATAACCAGGATGACAGACCTAACCAGGATGACAGACCTAACCATGAGACAGACCTAACCATGATGGCAGACCTAACAAGGATGACAGACCCCAACCAGGATGACAGACCTAACCAGGATGGCAGACCTGACCAGGATGACAGACCTAACCATTATGACAGACATAACCAGGGTGACAGACCTAACCAGGATGATAGACCTAAACATTATGACAGACCTAACCTTGATGACAGACCTAACCAGGATGGCAGACCTAACCAGAAAAGACAGACCTAACCAGGATGACAGACCTAACCAGGATGGAAGACCTAACCATGATGGCAGACCTAACCAGGATGGCAGACCTAACCAGGATGACAGACCCTAACCATGATGACAAAACCTAACCAGGATGGCAGACCTAACCAGGATGGCAGAAACCAACCAGAGTGCAGACCTAACCAGGATGGCAGACCTAACCATGATGACAGAAACCCAACCAGGATGGCAGAACCTATCCAGGATGGGGAGACCTAACCAGGATGCCAGACCTAACCATGATGACAGACCTAACCAGGATGGCAGACCTAACCAGGGTGGCAGACCTAACCAGGATGGCAGACCTACAGACCTAACAACAATGGCAGACCTAACCAGGAGGCAGACCTAACCAGGATGACAGACCTAACTATGATGACAGACCTAACCAGGATGGCAGACCAACCAGGATGGGGAGACCTAACCAGGATGCCAGACCTTACCAAGGGTGCAGACCTAACCAGGAAGGCAGACCTAACCAGGATGGCAGACCTAACCATGATGACAGACCTAACCATGATGGCAGACCTAACCATGATCGAGACCTAACCTTGATGGCAGACCTAACCATGATGACAGACCTAACCATGAGACAGACCTAACCAGGATGGCAGACCTAACCATGATGGCAGACCTAACCATGATGAAAAAGACCTAACCAGGATGGCAGACCTAACCAGGATAGCAGACCTAACCAGGATGGCAGACCTAACCATGGTGGCAGACCTAACCATGATGACAGACCTAACCATGATGACAGACCTAACCATGATGACAGACCTAACCATGATGGGAGACCTAACCAGGATGACAAAACCTAACCATGATGGCAGAAACCCAACCATGATGGCAGACCTAACCATGATGGCAGACCTAATCAGGATGGCAGACCTAACCATGATGACAGACCTAACCAGGATGGCAGACCTAACCAGATGGCAGACCTAACCAGGCCTAACCAGGATGGCAGACCTAACCCGGGGGGGACAGAACTAACCAGGATGGGAGACCTAACCAGGCCTAACCATGATGACAGACCTAACCATGATGACAGACCTAACCAGGATGACAGACCTAACCATGATGACAGACCAAACCAGGAAAGACAGACCTAACCATGATGACAGACCTAACCAGGATGGCAGACCTAACCATGATGAAAAGACCTAACCAGGGTGACAGACCTAACCAGGATGACAGACCTAACCAGGATGGCAGACCTAACCAAGATGGCAGACCTAACCAGGATGGCAGACCTAACCAGGATGACAGACCTAACCAGGATGGCAGACCTAACCATGATGGCAGACCTGACCAGGATGACAGACCTAACCAGGATGACAGACCTAACCAGGATGGCAGACCTAACTAGGATGGGAGACCTAACCAGGATGACAGACCTAACCATGATGACAGACCTAACCAGGAGGCAGACCTGACCAGGATGACAGACCTAACCAGGGTGACAGACCTAACCAGGAAAGACAGACCTAGCCAGGATGACAGACCTAACCAGGATGGGAGATCTGACCAGGATGACAGACCTAACCAGGGTGACAGACCTAACCAGGATGGCAGACCTAACCATGATGACAGAACCTAACCAGGATGACAACCTAACCATGATGGCAGACCTAACCAGGATGACAACCTAACCAGGATGGCAGAAACCCAACCATGATGGCAGACCTGACCAGGATGACAGACCCCAACCAGGATGACAGACCTAACAGGATGGCAAGACCTAACCAGGATGGCAGACCTAACCAGGATGACAGACCTAACCATGATGACAGACCTAACCCGGCTGGCAGACCCGACCAGGATGACAGACCTAACCAGGATGACAGACCTAACCAGATGGGCAGACCTAGCCAGGATGACAGACCTAAGCAGGATGGCAGATCTGACCAGGATGACAGACCTAACCAGGAGACAGACCTAACCAAATGGCAGACCTAACCATGATGACAGACCAACCAGGATGACAGACCTAACCTGGATGACAGACCTAACCCATGATGGCAGACCTAACCATGATGGCAACCTAACCAGGATGACAGACCTAACCATGATGACAGAAATAACCATGATGACAGACCTAACCATGATGACAGACATAACCATGATGGCAGACCTAACCAGGGTGACAGACCTAACCAGGATGACAGACCTAACCATGATGACAGACCTAACCATGATGACAGACCTAACCATGAGACAGACATAACCATGATGGCAGACCAACCAGGGTGACAGACCTAACCAGGATGACAGACCTAACCAGGATTGGCAGACCCAACCAGGATGACAGACCTAAACCAGGATGACAGACCTAAC
Organism: Conus ventricosus; assembly: GCA_018398815.1. Lineage (NCBI taxonomy): Eukaryota > Metazoa > Mollusca > Gastropoda > Neogastropoda > Conidae > Conus > Conus ventricosus. The sequence goes on along the minus strand of JAFLJL010002348.1, from coordinate 197,693 downwards.
CAGGATGGCAGACCTGACCTTGATGACAGACCCAACCAGGATGGCAGACCTAACAGGATGACAGACCTAACCAGGATGACAGACCTAACCAGGATGGCGGACCTAACCAGGATGAACAGACCTAACCAGGATGACAGACTAACCATGATGGCAGACCTAACCAGGATGACAGACCCAACCATGAGACAGACCTAACAATGATGACAGACCTAACAATGATGGCAGACCTAACTATGGGTGACAGACCTAACCAGGATGACAGACCCCAACCATGATGACAGACCTAACCATGATGACAGACCTAACAATGATGGCAGACCTAACTATGATGACAGACCTAACCAGGGTGACAGACCTAACCAGATGACAGACCGAACCATGATTACAGACCTAACAATGATGGCAGACCTAACTATGATGACAGACCTAACCAGGATGACAGACCTAACCAGGATGACAGACCTAACCAGGATGACAGACCTAACCAGGATGACAGACTTAACCAGATGGCAGACCCTTTCCAAGGATGACAGACCTAACCAGGGTGACAGACCTAACCATGAAAGACAGACCTAACCATGATGACAGACCTAACAAAGATGGCAGACCTAACCCGGATGGCAGACCTAACCAGGATGACAGACCTAACCAGGACAGTAGAGTTAGCTGGGACAGCAGACCTGTCAGGGGCGGTAGATTTAGCCAGCATGGCCTCAGCGTTATTGTTAAAGAGGTGCCGCCCATGATGTATACTCCATGGTCCAAAAACTGGATGGTGATGGGGAAAGGGTCAAACGGATGGTAAAGCCCTGGAGGGGTCAGTGAAATTACCTTCTCCCGCACAGACCACTCCGACAGCTTCATCACGTTGACAGTCATGGCTTCCCCATCGAGCCCGACTGCAGTACCTTAGGTTCGATTCTGTTCCCAGGCAGTTGACGTCATCTAGGTACATGGTCCATGATCCCACTCCAAAAGGTGCATTGAGCCGAGCCTGTGGGATTCACACACACGCACACACACACACACACACACACACACACACACACACACACACACACACACACGCATCCATGCACGCACACACACACACACAAACACACACACACACACACACACACACACACACACACACACACACACACACACACGCGCGGCACACGCACGCACGCACGCACGCACGCACGCACGCACGCACGCAGACACACACACATGGTGTACTTTAACTGAATTACACACATGCGCGCGCGCACGCACGCGCGCACGCACGCACGCACGCATGCACGCACGCACGCACGCACGCACGCACGCACGCACGCACGCACGCACGCACGCACGCACGCACGCACACACACACACACACACACACACACACACACACACACACACACACACATACGGTGTACTTTCACTGAATTACGTTGTTCTCATCAACAAAAAGGGAGAATTTATCCATGAAGCCTATCAGGCGCAAACGTAGTGTCTGCAATCTTCACACCAGTGTGACGGTAGTATCGGCAATCTTCACACCAGTGTGACGGTAGTATCGGCAATCTTCACACCAGTGTGACGGTAGTATCGGCAATCTTCACACCAGTGTGACGGTAGTATCGGCAATCTTCACACCAGTGTGACGGTAGTATCGGCAATCTTCACACCAGTGTGACGGTTACGCTTATCACTTACAGAAAGGGATAGTTTCACACCAGAGTGGCCAGTAGTCCCACAACTTACAGAGAGGATAGTTGGTAACACAACTTACAGAGAGGGATAGTTGGTAACACAACTTACAAAGAGGGATAGTTGGTAACACAACTTACAGAGAGGGATAGTTGGTAACACAACTTACAGAGAGGGATAGTTAGTAACAGAACTGACAGAAAGGGATAGTTGGTAACACAACTGACAGAGAGGGATAGTTGGTAACACAACTGACAGAGAGGGATAGTTGGTAACACAGGGAACTGTTCTGGGGCCCTTGTTTTTCTAATTTGTATAAATGACATAAGTAGAAATCTCTCTCCTGGAACTACTATAAGGCTTTTTTGCAGATGACAGCTTAGTATATAGAACAATCAGAAGCAAGAATGATACACGCATTCTACAAGAAGATCTAAACGCTTTACAAGAGTGGGAAAGAACTTGGAAAATGGAATTTCATCCCCAAAAGTGCCAAGTGTTGCGTATAAGTAACAAACGCTCACCAACTAGATCAGAATATTCTATTCATAATACTATTCTTAAAGAAACCAATGCTGCAAAATATTTAGGCGTGATCATCGATAGTCCGTCGCAAATGGAAAGAACATTACAATTTAGTATGTAAGAAAGCAAATAACATCTTAGCTTTCTTATACAGGAATATCAATGACTGCCCCCAAAAGGTTAAAGACGACTGCTACAAAACACTGGTTAGACCAGTACTGGAATATGGTTGCTCAGTTTGGGATCCTTACCATCTAAAGGACATTGATAACCTCGAAAAGATTCAGAAGAGAGCAGCACGGTTTGTAACAGGAACCACATCAGAGAAAAGGGGAATACTAGAAGAACATGAGGAAATTAGAATGGAAACCCTTAGAAAAGAGAAGAGCTTTTATCAAACTTAACATCTTCTTCAAAGCAGAGCTAAACTAATTGATATTCCAATGGAACAACTAGTATTGAATAAAAGTAGCACAAGGAGTGGCGGTCAATGTTATACCATACCTGCATCAAATATTGACAGCCAATTGCATTCATTTTATCCTAGTTCTGTAGGGCTGTGGAACTCACTGCCGGGTGCCATCAAGATTGCCACAAATGCAGTCTCATTTAAAAAAACAATTGATACGACAGTTTGATATCTGCATATTGACAATTTTCTATTTTAACTTCCCCAGATATTTTACTGTTACCTGGGCCTGAATTTGGCCATTGCTTTTAACTTCTTGAATATCGAGTGCGACCCCTTGTTGGCAAATTTGCTCCAGGGGCCAACAGTCTGAGTCGCACTATTTTATGTTATTTTATTTTACATTTTAACATGCGCGCTGGTGACCTACTCGTTTTTGAGTGAACCAGTATTTTAGGAAGAAAAAGAAGAACACAACTGACTGAAAGGGGTAGTTGGCAACACAACTGACAGAGAGGGATAGTTAGTAGCACAACTACAGAGAGGGATAGTTGGTAATACAACTTACAGAGAGGGATAGTTGGTAACACAGCTTACAGAAAGGGATAGTTAGTAACGCAACGACAGAGAGGGATAGTTAGTTACACTACTTACAGAGAAGGATAGTTCAACTTACAGAGAGGGATAGTAAGTTTCACAACTTACAGAGAGGGATAGTAAGTCTCACAACTGACAGAGAGGGATAGTTAGTTACACTACTTACAGAGAAGGATAGTTCAACTTTCAGAGAGGATAGTAAGTCTCACAACTTACAGAGAGGGATAGTAAGTGTTATATCTTACAGGCAGGGATAGCAAGTTTCACAACTTGCAGAGAGGGATAGCAAGTTTCACAACTTACAGAGAGGATAGTAAGTGTCATATCTTACAGGCAGGGATAGTAAGTTTCACAACTTACAGAGAGGGATAGCAAGTTTCACAACTTACAGAGAGGGATAGCAAGTTTCACAACTTACAGAGAGGGATAGTAAGTGTTACATCTTACAGGCAGAGATAGTAAGTTTCACAACTTAGAGAGAGGGATAGCAAGTTCACAACTTACAGAGAGGGATAGCAAGTTTCACAACTTACAGAGAGGGATAGTAAGTTTTACAACTTACAGAGAGGGATAGTAAGTCTCACAACTTACAGAGAGGGATAGTAAGTTTCACAACTTAGAGAGAGGGATAGTAAGTCTCACAACTTAGAGAGAGGGATAGTAAGTTTCACAACTTACAGAGAGGGATAGTAAGTCTCACAACTTACAGAGAGGGATAGTAAGTCTCACAACTTAGAGAGAGGATAGTAAGTCTCACAACTTACAGAGAGGATAGTAAGTCTCACAACTTATAGAGAGGGATAGTAAGTTTCACAACTGACAGAGAGGATAGTAAGTCTCACAACTTAGAGAGAGGGATAGTAAGTCTCACAACTTACAGAGAGGGATAGTAAGTGTTATATCTTACAGGCAGGGATAGCAAGTTTTACAACTTACAGAGAGGGATAGTAAGTTTCACAACTTACAGAGAGGGATAGTAAGTCTCACAACTTAGAGAGAGGGATAGTAAGTTTCACAACTTACAGAGAGGGATAGTAAGTCTCACAACTTAGAGAGAGGGATAGTAAGTTTCACAACTTACAGAGAGGGATAGTAAGTCTCACAACTTAGAGAGAGGGATAGTAAGTTTCACAACTTACAGAGAGGGATAGTAGGTTTCACAACTTACAGAGAGGGATAGTAAGTCTCACAACTTAGAGAGAGGGATAGTAAGTTTCACAACTTACAGAGAGGGATAGTAAGTCTCACAATGTACAGAGAGGGATAGTAAGTCTTACAACTTACAGAGAGGGATAGTAAGTTTCACAACTTACAGAGAGGGATAGTAAGTGTCATATCTTACAGACAGGGATAGTAAGTCTCACAACTTAGAGCGAGGGATAGTAAGTTTCACAACTTACAGAGAGGGAGAGTAAGTGTCATATCTTACAGGCAAGGATAGTAAGTCACACAACTTACAGAGAGGGATAGTAAGTGTCATATCTTACAGGCAGGGATAGTAAGCCCTCAAAAACTTACAGAGAGGGAATAGTGTCAACTTTGGGGCCCTTTAGTCAAAAAGCTTAAGCCAGAGTTTCATTTCAGACAGTTGTGCCCAAATGATTTAAAATTTTCCCAGGATGGTTTTTTTTTCAGTGGAATGTTACTAAAATAGTTTCAGAAAGCACACACACAAACACACCCCCACACACACACACACACACACACAACACACACACCCACTGTCACACTGTCATTTTTTGCACACATGCATTCTTTAAAAGCTTTTTACTCCATACGCAAAACGAAACTTTCCAATCCCCCAAAAAGGGGCACTCCCAAAATGTTTTTTTTTCCCCCCTCTCCTTCGGGGAAAAAACCACTTTACTAAATCACATCAAAAAATTTTAAAAAAACAGTTTTTTATAAAATCCCCTTTTGAAACCCAAATTTTTCCTCCCCATTTACATCAATCCTTTTTCTGAAATCAGGGGCCTTCACATAACACGGGCCCAAGATCCAGCCAGGAAAATTAAATATTCCCTTTTCACCCCCTTGATGCTATCCCTGCATCAGAATTAAGCTCTTTTTCATATGTTTTTAATTCCCTGTCTCTCTCAACAGCTTTTAAAGGGCCCCCTTTGATTCCTTCCGTAAATGGGAAAGGGTTTCCCCAAACTCCTCCCCTTGATTTCCCTTCCTGTCACGGGAAGAGGTACAGTTCCAACTCCGTTTCCCTGGAGTTTTTAATTGCGGGGCTAAAACTACCGGTTTTACCCCCAAAAACCAGGGCCCATTTTTTACCACCTCCCCGGGGTGAAAGGTAAAAAGGTTTAAGGGCAAAGGGGTAAAACCCCCAAAAAAAGTTTTTGAAAATAACCTGCTTCCTAATTAAACATATGAATTCTTTTTTTCTCTTTTTTTTAAATTTTCCCTTTTGCTTTCCCCAATATCTATGGCTCACCGGGTAATGACTGGTCACAGTGGGACCGCGTCCTGACAGGTTCGATTCTGGGCCATTCCCGGGGGGCCAAAAACGGGTTTTTTCCCCCCTTCTTTTTTGGGTGCAAAACCGTTTTAAAAAAAACACATGAACCAACCTTACCACCCCTTTTTTAAACTTTCTCAGGGGTCACTTTCCCCGGGGACCACCCTTCTTTCTTTAATGATCCTTCTCCCCATTTTTTGGGGGGACGCCCGCTAAAATTGTAAAACCCACATAAATTTTTCCTTTTTGTAGTGGGGGGGAAATGATTATATCATAACTCCCATTTTTAATGGAGCGTCCACTTCCCTTTGATGGGGGCTACGCACTGACCCCCCCCAGCGGGGGGAAAACATTTTTAAAAGGAAATTTTTTTAAAGGTTTTTCAACTTCACTTAAAACAAAACTTCACCATGTTTAAAAAATGGGTATCCATAAAACCTTTTTCCCCAAAAATTAAAAATAAACGAATTAATAAATTTCCTCGTGTTACCAAAAAATAGCATTTTTCAAACTTTCGGTCTTTTTTTAAAAAAAAAAACAAAAACCATAATTGATCACCCTTTCTCACAAAAAACATTTCACAAATTACATGGAAAAAAATTTTTAGGGATAAAAAAATTTCAAGTAAAAATTGTTTCATATTTTAAAGAGGTGAAGCACATTTTTTCCCCTATTTTTGGCTCACATCTTTTTTTTAAAAAAACCCACATGAAAATAAGAATATTTCAAATGTAATTTTTTCTCAATAGACATTTTAAACAAAAAAAAACAAAAATTTAAACAATTTTTTTTTCCCCACTTTTAATGTTATAGCCCAAATTAAAAAAGGGTGAAACAATTTTCCTTGTTGACAATGAAAATAAAAAACAATAGGTTTGTTCCTGCACAATCAAAACATGTGTATTTCCTTTTCCCAAAGATTTTTTTGCTCATCACACATACTATTAAAAAATCATCCCCAAGAAGTTGACATAAATATACATGTTTATTTTTTTTATTGTTTTCCAAAAAAATAACAAAGAATTTAAAATGTAATCCCCTCAACATCAAGTTTTTTTGCTTTTTTAAAACCCTACAGCACTTTTAACAACAAATTTTAAACATAAATAAACCCCCTTGAATTTTAAAAAGTCAGGGAGCATACAAAGCCCTGTCCCAAAGGGGAGCACACCGTAATCATAAAGAAAGACAAAAAAAAGGAAAGGTTTTTTCCCTTGAAAAACCCGTTAATTTGTCCATGAATATTCATCACGTGACAATAAAACTGCCATTTACATTTTGGGGGTTCCAGGCACTGGTTCAAAAGTTAAAATTTAATTTTGCAAAAGCCAAAGACCACCTTAAAAAATCTCCCGTTCTTAGTTTTGAAAGGAGGGCACTCCAAGGCTTTGCCCCGCCCAAAAAAATGTAAAAAAAAAATGACTGCACCACCTTCATGGATTTTTTAGGGTCGCATCATTTAGAAAAGAAGTGGGGGATTTTGCAAACCCAAAAGGAATTTTTGTCCATTGGAAAAGACCAAAAGGTGTTTTTTAAAAGCTGTCTTTTTCCCTTTTCACTTCAGCCATTGGGGAAAATTTCCAGTATCCCTTTTGTCAAGGCTACCCTTTACAAAAAAATTTCCTTTTTAAAGCTACAAGAAGTTCTTCAAATCTTTGGGTGGGCTCGGGATTTGAAACATGATCTTAAATTTAAATTTTCCCGTAATTTGATGAGAACCCCAAAAAGAGCCATCAGGGTTTTTCCCCCCAATACAAAATGGGGGCTGTCGGGGGATGAAAAAGGTTCTAAAGACCCTTTTAAAACCCCATTACTTTGATTTTTTCTCTCGACAAAACCCTTTTTTTTCAAAGGGGGGGGGGGGTATGGTTGTTTTTGCATGGTATTTCAGTATAAACTTTAATACTATGGGGGTTTTAATAAACCCTCACTGGGCCTTTGGGGATTTTGTAAAAAATCTGAAAGTCTTTCAAAAAATTTTTTGAGGGTGTTTTGTTTGATTGCCGACAAATCATTCCCACAGAACCCTTTATCATAGGTTTTTACCTTTGATAGACAAATTTGGAAAAGGGGACAAACATCTCTGTTCACTGGTAGATGTTTAAAAACCCCCTTAAAATTTTCCCGTTTTCACAACCCTTTTTCCTGTCCCCCCCGTACGTTTTCATTGGGTACAAAATCATCACTGATAAAAAATCGGTTTAGGGTTTTTAAAAACGTTTCTGACAAAAAGGCATATCCACTCAATGACTGGTTGGTTGGGGAACATTTTGTAAAGTTCAAAAATCTTCCTTTAACATGTTTTAATGGAAACCTTCCCAGTGGGTTTTCCATTTTGTCTTATAATTAAATGCAGAAAGTTTTTTCGACCCCCCCAAAAGGACCCTTCCACATAAAAACGAAGGTTTTTAAGTTCAACAGTGAGGGAGTTCAAGGACTTTATCCCCCCCACTGAAGGGAAAGTACCCTTTTTTTTTTCTGTCTGCAAAGAAAAATTTTTCACATCTGTTTTTCTATCGTGACTGTTTGAGCAAGGGTCAATGATCCCTTTAAAAAGGTATGCAGTTCATAAAAAGTATTGGGAGAAGTTTTCTGTCGGTATGTCTTTATTTGTCCAATTTTGTTTATTTAGTAGATCCAAAAGGGCCCCCTTTGGGGGAGGGCCGAAAAGAACTCGAAAGGGGAAATCCCCGCGTTTTTGTTTGGCATTTCCCTTATGCCGAAAAACAAAGCCGGTATAAAAAGATCCCATTTATGGGGGTCCCTTTCAACCTTTTTTCAACCTGGACTTTTTAAATTCCATTGGAAAAAGTTCAAACCCTGCCATTCGATTGGGGGTATAGGCGTGGGTTTAAATTTGGGGAAAAGGTTGCCCCAGCTTTTAAAATTTTTTCATGAGAACGGAAAAGAATTGCTTTCCAAAAATCCAAGGGGATTTCGTCTGGAAAACCCACTCTTGGGAAAAAAAAACAAAATAAGCTTCAAACGCAGACCCCTGTATCAAAATTTTTTCAGTGGGAAACGCTTTGGATACCTTGTCCCCTGTTTTCCACCAAAGTTAAGATAAACGACAACCCGAAGAAAACAGGGTAAAGGGGCCCCAAAAAGATCAATACCACCTTCCGGGAAAAGGGGGGAAATGAAGGCATTTTGTGCAAAGGTTTACATGGGGCCGACCTTTCTGAGGATGTCCCTTTTTTGGGAGATGTCACAAGGTCGGCCGTATTCGTAACCCTTTCCCTTTTTGACACCTGGCCAATAAAAAAATCAAAAACTCCCTTTTAAAATTTTTTTTGATTCCCCAGTGGGCACGAACAATGCATCATGAGCCCTGGTAGTACTGTCTCTCTAAGTGGGTTTGGAACGACAAATTTTTGTTGCCCGTCCCGGTCACCCCCGTAAAAGAATTTCAGAGTCCAGTAAGAAAGTTGGTTTGTCCGTTTGGGGGGGTCGTGACGTTGTTTAGCAGCAGCTTTTTGTCGTCAGCCCTCTCGTCTTTTTTTCCCCGCATTTCTTTTGGGTATCTGGGGGGAATTTTGGAGTTTTAACCAGTTTTTAGATTTTTTTGCGGGTTTGTAGCCTTTCCCCCCTCTTTATTTGACCGGTTTCTCCCCAAAACAAGGAACGAAAGATCCTCCCCACCACCCTGTATTGTAGAGCCCCTGGCAAATTGCCCAAAATCAAAATCCAGTGGTTAAACGATAACCCGGGGGTAAAAATCCCGATTTGTACGGTTATCGACCCAAATTTTCGCCAGCGGAAAAGTTTCAAACTTGCCTTTCCCAAAAGACCTACCCCTTTTGGGGCAGTGTTGAGATACTTGGGTTTTTTTAAAGGACGAAAAATTTTTTTACAAAAAACCCCGGGGTGCACCCCGTGTCCCGCAAAACCAAAGCCTGCAATCCGTTTTATGGGTCCGGGTTTCTAACAACATTTCCCTCAATGATTGGGTCTGGTGCCAAAACAAGGCCCCTTTTCACAAACAGTGGGGACTAATCGGGTTTGGAAAACATATGGTTTGAAAGGGGAATTCTTTTTTAAATGGAAATTACCCCACAAAAGAAACATCGATTGCTGATGGCAGCTGACTGATTTTGTGAACCCTTTTGTTTTTTTCCACGAAAATGGGGCCCCCAAAAGGTCTACGCGGGGGGGCGTTTCCACGACTTTGGAAAGTTTTTGAGGGGCAACGGGTTTTTTCCCGGGGGTGAGTACTGGAAATTTAGAAAATTTACTCGGAAACCCTGGGAAAATCCCCTCCGTTCCCAGGATAAAGGGTTTTCCTTGGGGGACTCAAAAAATTTACCCACCAAATTTCCTTTCCCGTAACATCCGGGCCCCCCGGGGTGTACCTACGCATGAGATCAAAGATTGGGAAAAAAAACCCCTTTTTTTCCCAGCCACGCCCTTATTTTTGGGTGAGCGATACAATTCTGATCAGCCCTCGAAAAATTTTTCCCCAACGCTTTCAAATTGCCTTTCTTTAAAGGGAAAAATGGCCAATCTTTTTCCACGCCCCTGGAAAAGTTTTTCCTAAAAAGGAAATCTCGCCCGTGATTGAAAATTTTTTTTCGTTTTTGAAAAAATCGATCCAAACGAAACCAAACAATTTAAATCATACGTCAGAAAAGACGGAAATGAATTTTCCTTTGTCCCGGCCCCACGAACGGAAACGTTGCGAAAACGATCGGCAGAAAATTTAAAAAAATTTTTTGAAGTTCTTCTTTTAACTGATCCCAAGTTAAATTTTGTTTCGGGGCGGTTTGTGGTTTCGTGCCAAAGCGTACCCTTAAAAAAACGCGAAAAAACAATTTTTCCCCTTTTCCTTTGGCCAAAACAAACGTTTTTCGTGACTTTCAAAAGGAAAAAAAAAACATCGATGTCCCTCCGTTTTTTTCCCCGAAAAAAGGGGGTTTAAATTGTAATATAAGTGATTTTTTATTTTGGGCCCGCTTTCGGAAACCCCACTGGTTTGGGTGGTGGAGGTTTTTCCTTTATGCCTTTATTTTTTCAAAATTTAGGGATCTGGGCTCTAATTCTAAAATCCTCAACTTAATTTGAACGTTCTTTATCTTTTAGCTTCCCTCGGAGTCTTTTTTTCAGATTCCCCTTTTAAAAACTTTTTTTTTTCAACTTCAGTTCCCCCTTTTAAAACTTCTTTTCAAATTCAAACCCTTTCCCCCTGTAGTTTCTTTCTTTACTTTTTTAAATTTTTCCTTTTTTTTTTCTTCTCTTTCTTTTCCTTTTTTCACTTTTTTTTTCCTTTGGGTTTTTTCCCCTTTTCTTTCTCTTAACCTGTCGCCCCATCTATCATTGTTGCCATAGTAAGTTTTTTCCATCAAAAACCCAAAACGTTCCGCCCTTTTTGAACATATTTTTCAAAATTTATCCATAAAGAAACCCAAAACAGATAAAAACAAAACAATTTTTAATAGGGAAAAAAAAATAAGGGGGATAATGATGGGCCCTTTTTGTTTCACAAAAAAAAAGAAAATTTTAATATTACAAAAAACAATTCAATTTTCCGGGATAAACGGAAAAAGCTTTCTAAAACAAAGGAATATAAAACACAAGGAATGAAATTTTTCCCGAAGTATTTTGTTCTTGAAAAAAAGGGGTTTAAAATTTTTAATTAAAAAAATGACCCTTCAATGCTAAAAACTGTTTTTTCCTAAGAAAAGGAAAAAAAAAAAAAAACCCAAAAAAGTTTTCTTTAAA
>JAFLJL010002348.1:163797-178797 GCA_018398815.1 Conus ventricosus | reverse complement strand
CATGTTGATGCCTTTTTGCCCAGAGTGTTCAAACCAACATTAAGACATTTAGTGCAGTTTTTGGGGAAATTTTTAGTTATGAACCTGTTCCTCCCCACCAAAAGCGATATTTTTCTTTTTTGTTTTTTTCCTTTTAATCCGAAAAATTTTTCAAAGTTATTTTGTTTTTTAACAAAGGGGGCCACAAGCCACTTTAAATTTTTTGAACGTAAATTTCTTCCCCTTAACATTTCCCCCCAAACCTTTTTTGTTCGTTTTTTTTAAGTCAGAAAGCAATTGAAATTTAGCTGCCCGCACCCCCGCCTTTTAGATGTCACATGAAATTATGAAATGGAATTTTAAGCGATTCCAAAAAAAAATTTCCATATCTCATTCCATCGGGGCGAAAACATGTACCAAGCACTTATTTTACAATGGGCTCAAGGGAAAAAAGAACAAACTCCCAAACTACCAGGTTATTATATCCACCGTGTATGAGCTTGAGGATACTTTAAAACATGGGCTATATAATTAAAAAAGGGGAAGATTACAAAACCCTTCCCCCCCCCTGCCCCAAATAATACTCACGGTTTACATTTTGTGAGCCAAGTAAAATTTAATAAAAATAACAAAAACGAAAATTTCTGCGTACTTAACCAAAGGGCCCAATGAATTTTTAAAACGAATGGTTACATACTCTTTAAAATAAAAAAAGTGGGGGATAGCAGGGATTTTAACGCTCCCCCATTCTGGGGTAAAATTTTCATCATTATAGTAACCGCTAGTTAAAATAAAGTTTATCTTGTTATAAACTAACGATGGGCCCCATCACTAGAATTCCCCGGGCACTCAACACCAGGGCATCAGCAATTATTTAAATTTGGGGATCTCCTTTGCTAGCCCCCCAAAAGTAGCGGGATAAAATTTAAAGAAAATTGGGTAGCGATCATCTTTCCCTTTTTATAACATTTAAGAAAAGACGAGTCTAGAAACCACGTGACAAAATTTCCCAAAAAAAAATATAAACTTGCTGAGGGGGAAATTCAAAAAATATCTGGATGCTTTTCATACGAAAGTTTATACTGAAACATAGACCAAATTTAAATTTATATTTAAATTGTGCCATTCTTTGACTGCTGATTTAAACAATTCCAAAGTTCCTCCAGTCAAATCAAACAAACATTCAGGAAATTTCTGGGACACCAGCCCGGTGCAGCCGAAATAAAAAGAAATCAAAGTTTAAGAATATCAAAAGACAAATCACAAGAATCTAAGCAAAAAAAAAAGCAAATCATCAAGCAAAATTAAAAGCCAGGCGAAAAGGCAAACTGGGCCTCTTTCAAAAAATGAAAATTTTAAACCATACAGATCTCCAAAAAGTTTGAAAAAATTTCATGAAAAAAAAAAAGTGTAAATTTGCCTCTTTCCCAAAAACTGAAGACAAAGAAATTTCCGTCAAACCAGAAAAGGCAGAATTTTCGCTGAAATGTTTTTCAACTCAGCTCTAAAGGCTGGGTTTGCGGGGGGGGGTGTAAAAAATTGGGGGTTATGTTTTTTGTGGTCAAAAAGGGCCTTTAAATTTTTTTTTTGGGAAAATTGTTTTCTTGAAGCTTCCTTTGGTCTTTGTTTTTGGCAAAATGTTTTTCCAAAATTGGGTGGGGGGGGGGGGTTTTTATGGGGGGTTTTTTAAAAAATTGGGGGGGGCCCTTTTGGGGGGGTTTCCCCTTTGAAAAGGGGGTTTTTTGGTGGTTTTTTTGGGGGGTTTTTTTTTGAGGGGGGGGGGGTTGAGGGGAAAATTTTTAAAAAAATAAAAAAATTTGGGGGGGTTTTTGCCCTTGTTCGAAGTTGTGTTGGATGAACCTTTTTTAAAAAAAAAAAGGGGTTTTTTTGGGGCCCAAATTTTAAATGTTTTTGGTAAAAATTTACAAGTTTGGAGGGTTTTTTTAAATTTTAGATCTCTTCAATGGGGGGTTTGCCAAAGGTTGTAATTGCACCTCTGTTTTTTAATATCAAGAAGAACGATTTTTGCCATCACCTTTGTCAAAACATGTATTAAAGTACAAAATAGCAGATGATAAATTTGTATAAATGGATGAATTTTTATTAGGAAAAGAAATACATCTTCAAAAGGGGATTAAACTATATCAAAAAGCTATAAACAAAGGGAACTTTGATAAAAAATAAAACAATTATATGGTACAAAAAGGCTTGCATTTCTTCAGAAAAAACCATATGAGCTTTTCAATAATGGAAGAAAAATTTTCCTGCTGAGCTACCTATGTTAAAAATTGGAAAACGAAACAATTCAGTACAAGAAATTTCGGTAAAAAAATTTTTGGGGGTTTTTTTCTTCAAAAAGCCCCAACGAGGAAAAACGCTCATATCAAAACCCAAATTGTGACAAAAGCAAAGAAAAGCTTAAATTTTTTTAAAATAAAAGTAAACAAAAACTGGGGACAAAACAGCAAAATTTTTGAAACACTTTGCACAAAATTAAAACGATCAAATTATCCCATTTTCAAGAAAAATTTTTTTTGTGTCCAAATTATTTACAAGAACTTTAAAGTATCGAAATGCAAAAGGGTACAGGCTTGCTCTTGGTGACCCTTTTCACGCCTCAACCTTTGGAACTTATAAAAAAATTGAGAAAGCCTTTGGTAAAATCGAAATCTTGCAGCAAAGTAGTTCAAAACCGCAACACCGACAACTTTGCTCGGGAAAAAAACAAAAAAATCAGAAGAAATAAACCAAAAAGGGGCCCGACAATATCTTCATTAAAGCCAATTGGCCTATGATCTGACTTACTTAAAGAGTCGGAAATAAATCCACATTTAATTTAAGCACACAAGAGTTTCTCCTACCCTAACTGGGAAAAAAAACCACAATTTTTAAATCAATTCAATGATGGAAAAAGAAGGAACCAAATATTATGCCAAATGAAGCCGTTTTATTAAGAATAAATACCCAAAACTTTAAAAGGGATACACAAACCACTCTTTAAGATCACCGGGCTGGGTTTAGGTTTTGATACCAGCTTTTAAAAAAAAAAAATCTACTTTTTTGGGAAAAAAAATCGATCAAATTTTTCCGCCAAAACCTAGCTAACTTTTGGCTCTTAATTTCATAGTTTATCCGTTAACATTTTTCAAATTTTACTGCGCGATTCCAGTCCGTACTTTTGCTTTACGTTTTATTTGATTACAAAAAAAACCAAAAATTACAAAGAAAAAACAAATATTAACATTTTTTGTGTAAAGGGAAACCCTACACCTTTGCGGGGCCTCACACGTTGGATAAATTCAAAAAGATGTGCGAAAGGGCCCCAAAAAAAGGTGGGAAGGCAAGACAGGGAACAATAGAAAAAAACATCCCCTATCCTTCAGAAGGGTAACATTTTCTAGAGCAAGCATCGTGGAAAAAAAGTTTTTAAAAACTCTCCATAGGAAGGATAAATTCTCTGGTCTCTCCTGAATTCGGTTTAAAAACAAACAAAATAGCTGGGAATTAAAAGCAACAGTTTCAAAATTTGACACATATTCGCCCCTTAAGGGGTAAAGCTTAATGCCTTCAAAAAAAAAATTCAGCAAGAAAATTAAATGCTTGCGGAAACCCAAATTTTAAACCAAACACATTCTTTTGAAACCAGAGATTGGAACCTATTTTACCGGGAATTCTGAAATTTCTCTTGACAGTAATCTTGAAATTTAGTTGTTGTTTGATTTTGCAAATTTAAAACGCATCCTAGGGACATTTTTTAAGTTTTGTGTTTTTTAAAACAAAAAGTTTTTAAAGTTGGGTTTCCCCAAAACCTTTTTTTTTTATTGCAAAATTGTAAAATGCTTTTTTGTTAGTTGTTTTTAAGATTGCAAGATGACCCACCCCCTCCTCCTCATCCCCCCCTCCAAAACCTTTCCCCTTTGCAATATCACTAATTTGGGAAAGGGCAAAAAATTTAAAAAACCCCAACAAAAACAACAACACACACCCACCCACACACAACCCACACACACAAAAACCCAACACACACACAACACACCCCCACCACAACAACACACACACCCCCACACACACAAAACACAACACAACAAAACCCCACAACACACACACACACCAAACCCCCCACAACACACCCAAACTGGGGAAGGACTGACCAACGACTTTCACAATGAACGGGGAAGGACGGGCCACCCAAAACGGGCCCAAAATGCAACAGGGGAAGGATGACCACACTGCACAGTGAACAGGGGAAGGACTGGCCACACTGCACAATGAACAGGGGAAGGACTAAACCACATTGCACAATGAACGGGGGAAAGGGGACTGACCACACTGCACAATGAACAGGGGAAGGACTGATCTACTGCAAAAATGAACAGGGGAAGAAGGACTGACCACCTGCACAATGAACGGGGAAAAGGACGACCAACTGCACAATGAACAGGGGAAGGACTGACTACTGCACAATGAACAGGGGAAAAAGGGCTGACCAACTGCACAATGAACAGGGGAACCAGTTGCTGAGACTCAGGTGAGGCCTACAACAGAAAAGAACTGCGGGAAACCCTGGTGAACTGTTCTTCACTGTGTCCCCCAGTGACAGGATTAAGGAAGAAGACGAAGACCAGGGTACAAAAAGGGACTGTGGAACTCTTGCTGGGATGGCACTGGAAGCAGTTCCTGCATGCCCTCCCAATCAGTCTTGTAAATTTGATTCAGTGCCCCACCCAACAGAACTCCATCTACAGAAACGCTTGCAGCAAACACATGGCTTGGCAGGTCAGTCATTTATCTCATGTGAAAAACCGCTATCAACGTCCATTTTGTAATGATTCCAGTCACTATTTTTTTCCTAGGTAAGACTTGCGCCTCATTCGATAACAAACAACAATACAGTGTTTTTTTTCTATTCATGTTGAGATGTGATGTGTTTGTAATTGGTGGTTTATCATTTTCTCCTCCAACAGTCGCTGTGGTGCAGTGGTTAGCGTAGTGGACTCTCAACCTGTGAAACATGAGATCGATTCCATCAGCGTCATTTATTTGTGGAATATTACACCCTGACGGTTTCCCCCTCAGAATGAGGTGTGCAGTGATCACAAGACCGAACCAGACATTTGGGTTTTATTGCCTACAAGGTGCATCTCTGGAAGCGTTGATCCAAATTTCCTGATCAACACTGCGGGTTTTCTGTATCTCTCGACCCTGGTTGACGCTGGTTGAGGCAGAGAGTGAAGCACTATCAATTCTTTTGACCAGAATGGAGTTTAAATTGAATCATCTTCGTCATACTCATCCTCAGTGACCCGCATTGATAAGGTGTCTTACCTTCTGTCTCTTACAAAAACCAGACAGAAAAATCAATCAATGTACAAAGAGATAAATGAATGATAACAAATGAATAATAAATAAATAGATGTAAAAATGAATAAATGATAAAAAAAATTAATCAACTGACTGTTTGGTTGATTAATTAATCAATCATTAATTAATCAATCCATTTATCCATCACCACTTACTCCCCGTACTTCCTCAATCAATCAATAAAAAAATTTAGGAACAAAAAGAGAACAAGATAGGGCAGTTCTCTCTCTCTCTCTCTCTCTCTCTTCTCTCCTCTCTCTCCCCTCTTCTCTCTCTCTCTCTCTCTCTCTCTCCCTCTCTCTCCCTCTCTCTTTCTCTCTCTCTCTCCCTCTCTCTCTCTCTCTCTCTCTCTCTCTCTCTCTCTCTCTCTCTCAAAACACACTACACACACACACCACACACATACATACTTAGAGAGAGAGGGGAGAGAGAGAGAGGAGAGAGAGAGAGAAGAGAGAGAGAGAGGAGAGAGAGAGGGGAGGAGAGAGAGAGAGAGAGAGAGAGACTACCGACAGAAGTCCATTCAGCAGTCAGGACCACCATATGATTGATCTGTAAAAGGTCAAATAGGTCAGGTCAGGCTGTAAGTCAATACCAACGAGTGCCATTCTTTAGTGCGGCAGATCTAGCTGTCTTTGTCAAAACATCAGGGCCAGTTAAAGGTCCTGTAGCCAAAATAGTTAGAGTGGCCACACTCCACAATTAGGATGTGCCCCCAAATCACTATGTAATCAATGTAAGCATTTTGAGGCCTGCCTTACTTTTGACCGGGCATTTGAAGTAAAATGATAATTGATAAAAAGAACAACTCCCAACCAATCATCTCACTCATCTGAGGAACTTCCACCCATGACAGCATACAAATCTTCAAATACGTGACCTTCCCCCTCAGCTGACCCCACATTTCAGGCCTTCACCTCACCCGTGCCCCTATCTTTGCCCCAGGTGGTGATCCCCAATAGTCCCATTCCTTTGATTTAAATTTAAATCTGTTTGGGAAAACCCCCTGGCTTGTACCTTGATGGTTATATGAAAGTAAACGAGGAGAATCACGTTCAGACTCAAAGAAAATTATCAAATCTATCTGATTGCTCCAGTCTATAAATACTTGGGCTTTTACGCTTGCAGTCTGTACACAAGTTTTCTTGACTCTTTTGAAGAAGAAATAATGCCCAATGAACACTGCCTCGATTTTCCAAATCAACTGAACAGTGTTTCATGGCACCTACCAAATTTAATCCGAGTCTGTGAGTCCTTCGACAGAACTACTACTGGCTCTGTGATAGCAAATAACAACCATTGCAATGTTTGCCTGCATTCTGATGGGCACTGCTGTTTATCACTTATCAACAACCTTTTACGGACATTTTTTTAAACACAAGTGTGGGGCATGATAAGTGCAGGCTAGAAAGAATGTATTAGGGTGCTATAACTTACTTTTCATTCCATTTTTTAATTTTTGATTCGAAGTACACCCTAAAAACTCTTCATGATGAAGTCAGTTTGAAATTCTGACAAATTCTTGGAATCACCCCCAGTGACAGAGAAAAGATGTGACAAAATAGCCTCTCCACCTGTATACACATTAGCGGCCAGATTGGTTTTTACAACCAGTTTGTCCATGGTGAATGGGAGTACAGTGAAGCCACTGCTCTGGTATTTAGTCATCGTGGCAATTCATGACAGCTAAAAAAATGTATTCTTAAAAAATCAATATTCATATATAATGGACAGCTGCCAAATTTTGTTTCAAACACTCTCATATACTGATATAGGTTCATTTCTCTGATTATGATCAAGGGTTTCCTTTATCTCAGATGTGATATTTTGTTAATGTTTTTCCAACCCCCCTGATTTAAGACGATTGTTGTGACAGGAGCCAAAAATCATCATTTTTCCAACTAAAAACAATGCAACGACCAGTGATTTAGTATCAATGAAGTGCAAATTTAGTCTTGTAGCAATTTTAATGTTAAAATACTTCTTTCTGAACACAGCTTAATTCAGTGCGTGTGTCTGTCTATGTTGAACAGCAATTTTCATTTCAAAACAGTCAAAAGAGTGCAGTGTTACGGGAGAGAAAAAATGGGTTGGGGGGGTTGGAGGGGAGGGGGAAGGAGAGAGGGGCCGGATGAGAAGTGGGAGGAAATGTGAAGTGGGGTGAGGAAGGAGGGGGCCATACAGACACACGCACACACAACACACACACGCACGCACGCACGCACGCACGCCGCACGCACGCACGCACGCACGCACGCACGCACACCAAAACACACAACACACCACACACACACACACACCACTTCTCTGCCCCCTCTTCGGCAGGGACATAGGAGAACAATAACAGTCCGCAGACAAGGACCACTCACCACAAGAGCCATGGACAACAGGAAGGGTCCACACGTCGCCTGATCCATGGCGAACAGCACGCGCCCCCAAAACGTGCATGCTTCATTTGCTTTCCCCCAGAATGTCTGTGACGGCGGCAGGCAGTGTAGACCAGGAAGCTTTGGTGGAAGGATGCTGACTAAATCCCGAAAACACAAGAGGACAAGCATCCCGGCTGTATTACATTGTCATTCTTTATCACCGCCGACCGCGTTGTGCCATAGCAGAGAGGAAAAAGAGTTCAAAAACATCCAAAATATCTCACCCAACCAACCCCGCCCTGTTTGAAATCATCACTCCACCACCCTGGGCATGTAGAAAACACCACCTCTATTCACAGCGTTAAGAAAACAGCATCTCCCCTGCTACGTCTGTTCAGAATACACACACACACACACAACACACACACACACATATATATATATTATATATATATATATATTATATATATATAATTTTTATATATATTATATATATTTTATATATATATAATGTTGAACAATTAAGTTTGTGAGGGAAAAAAAAGTCCAGGCTAACAATTTTTTCAGTCATTATAGTAATGACTTGGCAAAGATTTGAACTTTTAGAAAGAAAACAAAACAAAACAAAAAAATTAAAAATGAAGAAAATGGGGGAATATATTAAAAATATGCTGCCTGAGGGAACCATCGTAATCGCTCTCGAAGGCACATCTATTTGTATTGCCTGCTCCTAGGCCTTTCGTCCGCTGGATGGGACTCATCAGGGAGACACTGCTAATTGTGTCTGTGCTCTTGGTGTCAAATAGAGACACACCACAGTCCATAATTCTGTGGTGTTCTCACCACACACACACACACACACAATATATATATAATATATATATATATATATATATATATATATATATATATATATATATATATATATATAATATAACAAAACTTGCTCTTATGTCTTAGATTGAAGAAAAGGGGCAGATTAGCATTCATATCTACAGTGGCAGTTAATTCTGCCAAACTAACAGTATGTGCTTGAGAGGGTGAATGGGGAATAATAAATGCTTCTCAAAATGAGCCTTCAGCAAGCTTATAGTCTCCAAGGGGGAGACAATCTCCAATGGGGAGGTAACTCACTAACATATAACTCCTGGTCAGAAACCGGTATTTCGAAACCTGATTGCTTCTCCTCAGTGACCGTGGAAAGTGGCAACTTGACTCCTCTGCCTTTTCGGTTTTAAGAAGAATGCTATCCCAGAAAAGGCTGGTGTGCAATACCGTAGTATGTTTGTTGAGTTTTCAAAAAATGAACCAAAGGTGCCACCTAACAAGCAAAAGAAAATCATGACTGAGCAAAACAATCTACATTTTCT
Source organism: Conus ventricosus (assembly GCA_018398815.1). Lineage (NCBI taxonomy): Eukaryota > Metazoa > Mollusca > Gastropoda > Neogastropoda > Conidae > Conus > Conus ventricosus. The sequence goes on along the minus strand of JAFLJL010002348.1, from coordinate 169,718 downwards.
TGTGAAAAGTAGAAAATATAAAAAAAGATAACCTCTTAAGACACAAGTGCTGAGGGCCAGTTCTTGGAATGAATCCGCAAGGGACTAAATTATAATATACCAATAGATTCCATGGATAAGAAACCGAGCACCATTCCAGCAACTTACAGAGCAGCTTGGTGTTGCAATGATTGGAAGAAATATTCAATTATAAAACAAAGCTTGCTCTTATGTCTTAGTTTGAAGAAATAGACTGCAGTGGCAGTCAATTCTGCCAAACTAACAGTATGTGCTTGAGAGGGTGAATGGGGAATAATAAATGCTTCTCAAAATGAGCGTTCAGCAACCTTATAGTCTCCAAGGGGGAGACAATCTCTTGCAGTCATTGCAACACGAAGCTGCTCTGTAAGTTGCTGGAATGGTGCTCGGTTTCTTATCCTTGGAATCTATTAGTATATTATAATTTAGTCCCTTGCGGATTCATTCCAAGAATTGGCCCTCAGCACTTGTGTCTTAAGAGGTTATCTTTTGTATTTTCTACTTTTCACAAGAAAATGAAGCTTGTTTTGCTCATTCATGATTTTCTTTTGCTTGTTAGTGGCGCCTTTGGTTCGTTTTTTGAAAACTCAACAAACATACTACGGTATTGCACACCAGCCTTTTTCCTGGGATAGCATTCCTCTTAAAACCGAAAAGGCAGAGGAGTCAAGTTACCACTTTCTGCGGTCACTGAGGAGAAACAATCAGGTTTCGAAATACCGGTATCTGACCAGGAGTTATATGTTAGTGAGTTACCTCCCAATTGGAGATTGTCTCCCCCTTGGAGACAATAAGCTTGCTGAAGGCTCATTTTGAGAAGCATTTATTATTCCCCATTCACCCTCTCAAGCACATACTGTTAGTTTGGCAGAATTAACTGCCACTGCAGATATGAATGCTTATCTGCCCCTATTTCTTCAATCTAAGACAAAGGAGCAAGTTTTGTTTAATAATTGAATATTTCTTGCAGTCATTGCAACACCAAGCTGCTCTGTAAGTTTCTTGGAATGGTGCTCGGTTTCTTATCCTTGGAACATATATATATATATATATATATATATATATATAATATATATATATATATATATATATATATATATATATAATATATATAACTCCACCACCATGTACAGCCAGGAAGCACCAACCCGTCACTCAGTCCATTAGAAAACATCACACTACCACTCGGTCCATCAGAAAACATCACACTACCACTCAGTCCATCAGAAAACATCACACTACCACTCAGTCCATCAGAAAACATCACACTACCACTCAGTCTATCAGAAAACATCACACTACCACTCAGTCCATCAGAAAGCATCACACTACCACCAGCCATCAGGAAACATCACACTACCACTCGGTCCATCCCAAAACATCACACTACCACTCAGTCCATCAGAAAACATCTCATTGCCATTCAGTCCATCAAAAGCATCTCGCTATCACTCAGTCCGTCAGAAAACATCTGACTACCATTCAGTCCATCAGAAAACATCACACTACCACTCAGTTCATCAGAGAACATCTCATTGCCATTCAGTCCATCAGAAAGCATCTCGCTACCTCTCAGTCCGTCAGAAAACATCTCACTACCATTCAGTCCATCAGAAAATATCACACTACAAACTCAGGCCATCAAAAACACCACACTACCACTCAGTCTATCAGAAAGCATTAAACTGCCACTCAGTCCATCAGAAAACATCACACTACCACTAAGTCAACCAGAAAACGTCATCAAACTCAGTCCATCAGAAACATCACTAAACCCAGTCCATCAGAAACCACCATCCACCATTCAGTCCATCAGAGAACACCATACACCATTCAGTCCATCAGAAAACAGCCACACATCACTTAGTCCATTAGAAAACACCATACGCCGCTCAGTCCATCAGAAAACGCCAGCCATCATGTCAGTCCATCAGAAAACGCCAGCCATCATTTCAGTCCATCAGAAACGTCATCCACCACTCGCTACACCAGCTCAGTCCACTAGAAAACACCAGTCCATCAGAAAGTATCAGACACCACTCCTGCTTGAGAAAGCACTGCCCCAAAGAAGAAGAAGAAGAAGAAGAAGAAAACAAGACAAGACAGGAAAAGACAAGGAATGACAAGACAAGACAAGACAAAATCAGTATAATATACACCTCGGTGACGTTCTTCATTATCCTCGCTCAGTAGAGGAACCAACCAACCAACCAACCAACCAGTCAACCAATCAACCAACCAACCAACCAACCAGTCAACCAACCAACCAACCAACCAACTAACCAACCAACCAACCAGCCAGCCACTACCATCAACAGACAACCCACCCACCCACCTGCCCACCACCACTATCACCACACCCACCACCATCATCTAAAACCAACATAAACAAAGACAGAGAATTGTAACAGCCGCCGTGCGAAGTGGTTAGCGTCGCGGACTCCCGGCTGGGAGGTCGTGGGTTTCGATTCCCATCAGAGTCATGTGGGATTTTTCTTTCCCAACCGGCTCCTACCCAAGTTAGTTTGCTACGGGCTCAGTTGGAAGACTGGGACCACACAGTCGAGTTTCATCCACTTAAAGGATGCGTCTCTGAGAGTGTGGGTCAAAATTCATGACCAACACTGCAGGTTCCTGTATCTCTTGGGCCTGGTTCATGCCGGATATATTAAGGAAGCGTAGAGTACAGCTCTGTCATGCGTCTCAGACCGAATGAAATCCGTAGCATCATCTTCATCATCCTCAGTCTCATCGATCAGCATTAAAAAAAGTCTTAAATTCTGTGGCCTTTCATGCCCTGCTCTCATGGTGACCTGTTTCGATGTCATCTTCGCGTCCGTGGCCTTGCTTGATTCCGTCGGGGTCACCGGTATCGGCGAGTCCATGGGGTTGTCGTTGGACGGACGTGGTGGCGGCCCTCCGGAGGGAGAGCTCACTCACGCCGGCTCCGCGACTAAGCAATTTATTGTTGTCAGTAGGGGGCTAAGAAGGTGGTGTCCTGCGTATGTTGGATCAGAACAGGCGCCACTGAACACCACCGAAGTGACTCGGCAGCAGTGCAGTGTCTCCTCCAGTGGGTTGCAACTTGGCAAGTTGATATTGACTGCTCCCTGTGGATTGCCAGTGCCGGAGCTGTGGCGGGCTGACTGGGCTGTGGCTGTGGACGGGGTGTCGGAATGAGCGCGTGGATGCACTGCCAATGAGGTGGCACAGAAGATGAGACAGCGAAAAAAAAAAAAAAAAAAAGATCGAAAGAGAATTGTTAACGTGCATTAACATTGTTACATTGAAGAAACATTTTTAACATATGTCAAATAAGTTGTCAAGAAAGAAAGAAGGAAAATATTCAAAGAGAGAGAGAGAGAGAGAGAGAGAGAGAGAGAGAGAGAGAGAGAGAAGAGAGAGAAGAGAGAGAGAGAGAGAGAGACTAACGCTGACACTGACATGTCTACTGATAAGACCACAGAGCCCTATCAATAACGTTTCACTGGTCAGAGATACATTCAGAACAAGGCATGTAAGTACCACAACTGACTCACTTACTCGTTTCTAATGTCAAAGGCTATGTGCACAGCAACTTTCATTTCAACAAGTCTATAATTGTTTGCGAGCGAACGTGAAAGTTTTGAAACTTGATGGACTTCTGAAACACTTTATTTGTGACCAGGCAATACTGACTTCTTGGTATCTTGGACAAGGGAAGGTAAAGTGTTGGTCTGTGTCTGTGACAAGGGAAGGTAAAGTGTTGGTCTGTGTCTGTGACAAGGGAAGGTAAAGTGTTGGTCTGTGTTCTGTGTTGAATCTACAGAATGGATCACCCCGTAAGCCTTCCACTAGCACTCACACCGACATGTAGATCTGTGATCTGAAAGATAAAACTGAACGGTTCAACCCGTGAAATGTTTCAGCTGCTTTAGACATGGCGCTAAAGATAAGGATGATATAAAAGGATTTAAATTATAGAAAGAACATCACCCCTTCAATGTTATCTAGATCATCTTTTGTTCACAAGAAGTACCAAACATTTCTGTTGATCCGGCTAAGAAAACTTTTTTTCCCATCGCCCCACTCCTTGATTTTTTCCCCAAACTATTTAAAAGTCATGTTGATGAAGTGTGAACAAACTGATTTTGGATTTTGTTCAAGCAGATGCTACAGCATTTTAAAAGTTTTAAACTGGAAACGATAGAGAGACATCTTGGTAGCTCTTTAGATGAGATGGGCGCACCTTCCATATGTATTGATGAATAATGCCTAATGACGTTTTTCATTGTAGTCTATGATACTATGTGTTGTGATGAAGAAATTGAAACAATTAAAAGCAAATTATTGAACTCTCTCTATCGCTGTTACATCATTGCCAGTTATTGAACTCCCTCTAATGGCATGTTACATCATTGCCAATTATTGAACTCCCTCTATGGCTGTTACATCATTGCCAATTATTGAACTCCCTCTATCGCTGTTACATCATTGCCAATTATTGAACTCCCTCTATCGCTGTTACATCATTGCCAATGTCACACACCACGGCACCACAACATGAACATCGACCTAACTTCTTCATTAAAAAGTTTTGTTTTGCCTTTTGTTGTGTTTTTAGTAAAGGAGATCTTTTTTTCTTCCAACGATCAAATATTCTGAAAATACGTACGACTCCCATCTTCAGCACGACTAGCCATATGATTCATAGGACTCCATCACCACACGACTAGCGATATGATTCATAGGACCCCATCATCAGCACGACTAGTGAAATGATTTCATAGGACTCCATCACCAGCACGACTAGTGATACGATTCATAGACTCCATCATCAGCACAATAAGTGATATGATTCATAGGACTCCATCACCAGCACGACTAGCGATATGATTCATAGGACTCCATCATCAGCACGACTAGTGATATGATTCATAGGACTCCATCATCAGCACGACTAGCGATATGATTCATAGGACTCCATCATCAGCACAATAAGCGATATGATTCATAGACTCCATCACCAGCACAATAAGCGATATGATTCAAGGACTCCATCATCAGCACGACTAGCGATATGATTCATAGGACTCCATCACCAGCACATAAAGCGATATGATTCATAGACTCCATCACCAGCACAATAAGCGATATGATTCATAGGACTCCACACCAGCACAATAAGCGATATGATTCATAGGACTCCATCACCAGCACAATAAGTGATATGATTCACAGGACTCCCATCTCAGCACCAATAAGCGATATGATTCATAGGACTCCATCACCAGCACAATAAGAGATATGATTCACAGGACTCCATCACCAGCACAATAAGTGATATGATTCATAGGACTCCATCATCAGCACGACTAGCGATATGATTCATAGGACTCCATCATCAGCACAATAAGCAATGTGATTCATAAGGACTCCATCATCAGCACGACTAGTGATATGATCATAGGACTCCATCATCAGCACGATAGTGATATGATTCATAGGACTCCATCATCAGCACGACTAGTGATATGATCATAGGACTCCATCACCAGCACAATAAGTGATATGATTCATAGGACTCCATCACCAGCACGACTAGTAATATGATTCATAGCACTCCATCATCAGCACACTAGTGATAGATTCATAGGACTTCCATCACCAGCACAATAAGTGATATGATTCATAGGACTCCATCATCAGCACAATAAGTGATATGATTCATAGGACTCCATCATCAGCACAATAAGCGATATGATTCATAGGACTCCATCATCAGCACAATAAGTGATATGATTCATAGGACTCCATCACCAGCACAATAAGCGATATGATTCATAGGACTCCATCACCAGCCAATAAGCGATATGATTCATAGGACTCCATCATCAGCACAATAAGTGATATGATTCATAGGA
>JAFLJL010002348.1:156740-162797 GCA_018398815.1 Conus ventricosus | reverse complement strand
CCCCCCCCCCCCCCCCCCACACCACACACACCGACATACACACACCGGGACCCTTTTTACATGTGTTTCTGTTTTGTCTTTGTTTGTTTATGCCTGTTCGTTTGTCTCTTGTTTTGTCTAAGATCACTGAAAAGTGGACAGACATTAAATTAAAGAACGAACGAAACACACAAATCCAAACATACACACATACATAGCTACCCATACCTACCTACCTACCTACCTACCTACTTACATACATACATACATACATGCATGCATGCAGCATGCATCATCATACATACATACAATACATACATACCATGCATACATACATACATACTACATACATACATACATACATACATGCATACATACATACATACATACATACATACTACATACATACATACATACATACATACATACATACATGCATGCAGACAGACATGCACACATACATACATACATACATACATACATACATACATACATACATACATACATACGTATACATTTATTTATAAATACATTTGCATATACATACATGCATACATGTATACATACATACATACATACATACATACATACATACATACATACATACATACATACATACATACATACTTACATACATACATACATACATACATACATACATACATGCATGCATACATACATGCATACACACATACACACATACACACATACACACATACACACATACATACATACATACATACATACATACAATGCAGACAGACATGCATACATACATACATACATTCTTGCATGCATACATACATACATTAGGCATCTAAATAATGCACACTCATTCGATCATTCACCCCTTATACCTTACACCTTGTACATACCAATACGATAAATCAAGTCGATTGTACATGAAAAGAACAACTGAAGAATCATACAACATGGAATAATGAACAGTATGGCAATCATCTAAGGTCAAACGTCTGCACGTTTTGTTTTGAAATATGCAATGTGTTCCTCAAGAGGAAAGAAGTCACCCTTTTTGTCTGTGAAGTATGCAATGTGTTCCCAAGAGGAAAGAAGTCACCCTTTTGTCTGTGACATATGCAATGTGTTCCTCAAGAGGAAAGAAGTCACCCTTTTTGTCTGTGAAATATGCAATGTGTTCCTCAAGAGGAAAGAAGGCACCCTTTTTGTCTGTGAAAATATGCAATGTGTTCCTCCAGAGGAAAAAGTCACCCTTTTTGTCTGTGAAATATGCAATGTGTTCCTCCAGAGGAAAGAAGTCTGTAGAACTACCTGTCTCCTCTGTTATGAGAGTCTCTGATCACATTATATACCGCACCTGTCTCCTCTGTTATGAGAGTCTCTGATCACATTATATACCGCACCTGTCTCCTCTGTTATGAGAGTCTCTGATCACATTATATACCGCAAGTAAGTCATCGCTTTTCGTTGTTGCAGTACCTGTCTCCATTGCTTCAGTAGTTACTGGTTACGTTTACATTACATCCAGCAAATAAGTCACCCCTTTTGTTCGTTGCGATACCTGCTTTATCTGCTACAATAGATAGTTTTTAACTACATTACATAGATAGTTTTTAACTACATTACATAGACAGTTTTTAACTACATTACATAGATAGTTTTTAACTACATGACATAGATAGTTTTTAACTACATTACATAGACAGTTTTTAACTACATTACATAGATAGTTTTAGTTTTTCACTACATTACATAGATAGTTTTTAACTGCATTACATAGATGTTTTAACTACATGACATAGATAGTTTTTAACTACATTATATAGATTGTTTTTAAATACATTACGTAGAAAGTTTTTAACTACATTACATAGATAGTTTTTAACTACATTACATAGTTTTTAACTACATTACACACAGCCTAATAAACCGCCCATGCAGTCTTTTACAGTATCAGCATCCTCTAGTACGGGTGTAATGATCTACTGCGTGACATATAATTGATACTTACCCCCTTTTGTGTCTTAAAACCAATAATTCACTCCTTTTGTCTTACAACCAATAATTCTCCGCTTTTGCGTCAGACGACCCACAATTCAACCCCCTTTTGTGTCTTGCATCCAATAATTCACCCCTTTGTGTCTTGCAACCAAAATTCACCCCTTTGTGTCTTGCAACCAATATCACCCCTGTGTTTCTTACATCCAATAATTCACCCTTTTTCTTTTACAACCAACAATTCACCCCTTGTGTCTTACAACCAATAAATCACCCCTTTTGTGTCTTATATCCAATAAATCACCCCTTTGTGTCTTACAACCAAAATCACCCATTTGTATCTTACATGCAATAATTCACAACCCTTTCTCTTACAACCAATAATTCACCCCTTGTGTATTACAACCAATAATTCACCCCTTTGTATCTTACATCAAATAATGCACACCTGTATGTCTTACAACCAATAATTTACCCTTTTTGCATCTTACAGAGCTTACTACAACTGTTGAAAGTGTTGATCATTATCTACATTACACACAGCCCCAGATTCACCTCTTTTCTCGCTGATAGTATCCGCCTTTTCTTGTTTCATTACTCAATAAATAACTACAACGCACACCACCAACAATTATCCGCCTTTTCTGTTTCATTACTCAGTAACTAACTACAACGCACACCACCAACAATTATCTGCCTTTTCTGTTTCATTACTAAATAACTAACTACAACGCACGCCACCAACAATTATCCGCCTTTCTGTTTCATTACTCAATAACTAACTACAACGCACGCCACCAACAATTATCCGCCTTTCTGTTTCATTACTCAATAACTAACTACAACGCACGCCACCAACAATTACCGCCTTCTGTTTCATTACTAAATAACTAACTACAACCGTTTGTCTCCTTATACAGTACATACCTCCTCCGAAACAATTGTTAATGATTAGCTTCGCTATCGACAATCTGTAATTCGGCCCTTCTTTTTTTAATGTTGCGATACTGTCTACTCTGTTACAATATTTTACAATCAACAACCTTCTGTTATAATTGTTAATAATTAGCTACGTAAGGTACACGCACTAATTCAAATCTTTTGCGTTTCACAATACTGCCTTCTCTGTTACACTAGTTCACAATGAGCCTCATCACAGACAACCAATAATTCATCCTTTTTGTCTGTTACAGAACCTATCTTCTAATTTCCCTTTTTATTTTGACAAGAACTACATCATAAACAACCACTAACGTTGTTTTTTTTCTAATTGAGAAGACTGTGTTCTCTCCTACGCTTGGAAATGATAAACTTCATTCCATACAGCTCAAATTCACCTGTCTTTACCTGTCTATCATTCCATACAACTCAAATTCACCTGTCTTTACCTGTCTATCATTCCATACAACTCAATTTCACCTGTCTTTACCTGTCTGTTACAATGATTGGAAATGATAAACTTCATTCCATACAGCTCAAATTCTCCTGTCTTTACCTGTCTGTTACAAGCCTGCCTTTCTATTCCGGTGTTGATGAACAAGAACACAAATTAAAGCAATAATTCATACCTTTTGTCTCTTAGACAGCTGGTTAAACCCTTGCTTGTTCTAGTACCCACCCCTCTGCTACAGCTGTTGATTATTGACAACCTCATATACAGTCAACAATTCATTTTCTTCTGTTATGCTGCTCTTCAGTCATAACTGTCAGCGACAAACTACATGAATACAGCCAATACTTTACCTTTTTTGTCTGTCACAGTACTCACTCACTTACTCATAATTTAAAAAGACGAACGAGAACTACATTATTACAACAGTTTGTTCTACTCATCTGAATTTTACAATACCTGACTCCTCTGTTTATTGATCAACTACATTGCATACAACCGTAATTGACCAGTTTGTATGTTGCATTACCTGACTCCTTTGTTTATTGATCAACTACATTGCATACAACCGGTAATTGACCAGTTTGTCTGCTGCATTACCTGACTCCTCTGTTTATTGATCAACTACATTGCATACACCCGGTAATTGACCAGTTTGTCTGTTGCATTACCTGACCCTCTGTTTATTGGTCAACTGCATTGCATACAACCGTAGTTGACCAGTTTGTCTGTTGCAATACCTGACTCCTCTGTTTATTGATCAACTGCATTGCATACAACCGGTAATTGACCAGTTTGTCGTTGCATTACCTGACTCCTCTGTTTATTGATCAACTGCATTGCATACAACCGGTAATTGACCCATTTTGTCTGCTGCTTACCTGCTTCCTCTGTTACAAACCGTTCATAATGTGCTATGTGAAACACAACCAATATTTGTTGTCTATTACTGTACCATCTCCTTTACGGCAATGTTAATGGTGAGCTGTAGCAGTTGATATTCACCTCGTTGGCATATTACAATGCTCCCTTTTCTGTTACAATCATTAATGATGAAAAGATAGCGTAGAACCTTGCTGGCTGTGATAATGCTTGCTGCTTCTGGTATAGTTTGATTGTTGATGTACATCACCTACAGCCAAATATCCCCCTCACTCTGGTATAGTTGTGATTGTTGATGTACATCACCTACAGCCAAATATCCCCCTCACTCTGGTATAGTTTGTGATTGTTGATCTACATCACTACAGCCAAATTCCCCTCACTCTGGTATAGTTGTGATTGTTATGTACATCACCTACAGCCAAATATCCCCCTCACTCTGGTATATTGTGATTGTTGATCTACATCACCTACAGCCAAATATCCCCCTCACTCTGGTATAGTGATTGTTGTCTACATCACCAACCAAATATCCCCCTCACTCGATAGTTGTGTTGTTGCTACATCACCTACAGCCAAATATCCCCCTCACTCTGGTATAGTTGTGATTGTTGATCTACATCACCTACAGCCAAATATCCCCTCACTCTGTATAGTTGTGATTGTTGATCTACATCACCTACAGCCAAATATCCCCTCACTCTGGTATAGTTGTGATTGTTGATCTACATCACCTACAGCCAAATATCCCCTCACTCTGGTATAGTTGTGATTGTTGATCTACATCACCTACAGCCAATATCCCCCTCACCTGGTATAGTTGTGATTGTTGATCTACATCACTACAGCCAAATATCCCCCTCACTCTGGTATAGTTGTGATTGTTGATCTACATCACTACAGCCAAATATCCCCCTCACTCTGGTATAGTTGTGATTGTTGATCTACATCACCTACAGCCAAATACCCCCCACTCTGGTATAGTTGTGATTGTTGATCTACATCACCTACAGCCAAATCCCTCTCACTCTGGTATAGTTGTGATTGTTGATCTACATCACCTACAGCCAAATACCCCCTCACTCTGTATAGTTGTGATTGTTGATCTACATCACCTACAGCCAAATATCCCCCTCACTCTGGTATAGTTGTGATTGTTGATCTACATCACCTACAGCCAAATATCCCCCTCACTCTGGTATAGTTGTGATTGTTGATCTACATCACCTACAGCCAAATATCCCCCTCACTCTCTTTTGTCTGTTACAGTCCCCGCTTCCTCTGATGCAGCGCATGAACCACTGCAACTGTGAAAGATGTAACAACAATAACAACAACTACGACAACGATGACGACGACGACGACGACCTCTGAACTCCCAAGGATTCAAGGTATGATGGCCATTGACTTAATGATTGATGACTACGATAATGACATAATAACTGTTGGTGATAATGACATAGTAATTGTTGGTGATAATGACATAGTAATTGTTGGTAGTAATGACATAGTGTTCATGATGATAACATTGTACATATTATTTGATGATGGTGTAGTCGATGTCGTTGATGATGGTGATAATGACATAGTCATTGTTGATGATGATGACTGAGCATTCGCGATGATGATGTAATCTTGTTTGATAATGACATAGCATTTGTTGATAATGAATGATGATACTTTAGAGTTGATCATGACAAACTTTGCAGAATAATTCTAGATGATGCTGGACAGTACAAATGTGTCCTGTGAGGTGTGAACGAGAACAATAACGATAGCAGTTAATTGCATTCATCTCTATTGTTAATGTAACCCATATGGATACCCGT
>JAFLJL010002348.1:151740-154240 GCA_018398815.1 Conus ventricosus | reverse complement strand
GGAAAAGAAGGAGAAAAAAGAAATACGTAATAACGGTGAGGTTTTGATTTTGTAAAAAAAAAAGGGAAAAAAAATACAAGAAAAAAAAAACCCTAAAGGCCCCCCCTACACACTCCCTGCTGACCTGCAGCTGGTCGACAGGTAGAAGTTGACAGCAGAGGAGTACGGGTACCGGGCCCTTGAGCTGCTTACACACCACGTGCCGGGCTGACGTTGCCAATTGGGGTTTTTGTCCCATTGAACACTTCCAGGGACGAATGGGACCACAGCCCGGATGGTGCGACAAAGTTAGAAACTTCTTTAAAAATGGAATAGTAGGCCCAACATGGCTGACAACCAATGTTTGACGTATCTCTTTATTTTTACATAAAACCTACAACAAAACAACAAAACAAATTTCTAAGCCGTCAAACAAAGGAACAAATCTACGAAGAAGTCACAAAGCGCTTGGGAAAATGCTGGGTGGTCTCCAGGCAGGGCAAAGAACATTGAAAAAAGGATTAAGAACAGAACAAAGGACAGACGGGAGTCACTTACTCCTTCGATCTGGGTTGAAAGTGTGTCGTGTTCGTCCATGTTCCCCTACCTGTCTACGTTAGTTGCTGCATGCCTCTGTGTCTGCTGTATATTCATACCTAATCTTTGTGCCTGTGTTCCTGTGTCTGTAATCTTGGTGACTACATTCATCTCCGTGCCCTTTGGTATGTTTATTGTTAAAGTATACTATACTCATATGCCTCCGTGTTCCACACTAAACATGTCCTGGTATCTACGTGTCACACAGCATTTGTCTCCACAAGCCTGTATCCTGGTACCTGCAGTGTCACCACACCATTCTGTCCACAAACCTGTATCCTGGTACCTACAGTGTCACCACACCATTCTGTCTCCACGAGCCAGTATCCTGGTACCTACAGTGTCACCACACCATTCTGTCTCCACAAGCCGTATATATATATATATATATATATATATAAACCCGGTTTAAATAGAATTTTAAAATGGAAAAAAATTAAAACCTACAAGCTTGTTTCAAGCTAGATAAACCGCTCTCCTCAGGGGATACAATTTGGGCACGCCACAGGGGTTATATATTGTGGTGTGTGAGCGTGTGAGCTCTGTGCGTGCAGCACGTGGCCTGCCGGTTTTTTTCTTTTTTGGGGCGCGTTGAGGGGGGACGTGCCACGGAATGGTGCATTGACAAAGATTTCCATTTATGCCTGCAATTGTTATATCATTTCTACTTTAGAGTTCGGGGATGCTAGGTGGGGTTTACATAATATCAGCCACTTTTCTGTAGTACATAAGTTGCATTTTTTATAAATGTTGTTGTATGGTGTTGCTCTTTTTATAATTTTCCATGATATGTTGTAATCTATTTTCTTATTTTAAGCTTCCAAATATATTACTTAATTCTGTTTGGTTTTTATATTTTTCATTTTTGAAAGACTGTTTATGGTTTGCATATCTGGTTTAAAATGGTTGCCGTGATCCCTATGTATGTTTCTTTATCACTGTCTGTTGTTACCGTAGCTTGGTACACAATATTGTTTTTAGAGACATTGATTATTCAAAGGGCACTGGTCTTTTTTTGTGCAATTACAAGATATCCTTTCATCACCCTCTTTGGTTTGCTGTTTTTGGTTTTATTGGAAGAATCAATTATATTTTTAAGGTTGGGCATACACGAGTATGATAGCTTGACGGTATTTTTGTTGAATATTTTAGATAGTACATGTTCTTTTGGGAATGATGTTTTAAGGATTCTGAGGAATTCTTTTCCTACGTTAGTTTTTGTTTCTTCCATCATATGAGGGTTTTCCTTTCGTGTAGTTTCCGGTAAAAACTACGGAATATTTGAGAGATGCGCATGCGCAGTTCCGCCATAACGCGTTTGCTGACCGCCATTCGAACACGCAGAAGATACAAGCCCAAGCACAAAAATCGAAAAGCTTTCTTAAATCAGGTGATATTTTTCCTTTTATTTTAAAAGTTTTTTGGCTTAAATCACAATATATTGTAGACTACTCGTATTTGATGAAAAAGCGCCCACAGGGCGAAAATTATCAAATAAATAATGGAGGTGGAGATGGACCGCGTGTCCCGATGTTCGTCAGTGGGTTCTGACTCGGAACCAGACGAATGCCAGCTATTGGGGGACGCTCCCAGTGTTGAAGACAAACAAAGTAAACAAACTGGCACAGTTACGTTTCCAAGGGAAGAATGGAACGACTGAAGGAGCAAAATGAACAGCTACTTCAACATTTGAAGTCCATGAGTGAAGATCGAAAACGAAAACGAAAACGGTCGCACTCAGAGGAAAAACCCCGCAGTCTGACGGGACAAAGGCGGGAAAAAGAATCAACAATTAACAAAGAGAAAAAGAACAAAAACATGGCCAAAACACACAAAGGGCAAAGAGGAATGACGAAAAATGATGATGAGAAGATGATGATGATCCAACATACAAAATGGAAAATGCTGGCAAAAATGCAGTTGA
>JAFLJL010002348.1:128358-140979 GCA_018398815.1 Conus ventricosus | reverse complement strand
CAGAATAATTCTTGAAAAACAACAGGAACGAACACAGGACGACCCTCAGTCGCCGGACACTGCCAGACAGCCAACGCCCTGGTACGTGCAGAACCCGCCGCTGAACACCAGACACCGACAGTCAAGACGCGGACGACACACTGGACGACACCCTCAGTCGCCGGGACACTGCCAGACAGCCACGCCCTGGTACGTGCAGAACCCGTCGCTGAACACCGAAACACCGACCGTCTTCAACCTGGTAGCCAAACCTTCAAAAGTCGGTCGAGGGCATACCACCAACCCCTGCCCCAACGGCAGGAACAACCTGAGCACGAGGCCAACCCAACCTTCGTGGATAACGCCTCAGTTCGTACTAACTTGCAGACACACCACGACACTCCGAGTTCACCTCGGAAACTCACAAGACAGCACTCACATTCACGGAATTCCCCATACACATCGAAGAACTCCAGTTTCACGAGCGTTAGTTTACACACGTAAACCTCACTATTCCGACGAGCTTGACACTCTCCTCCCTCCCCCTCCAAGAGTTAACAGGTAAGCAAAATTCCCGGCAGGATTCACGCACTTCACGGTCACTGCCACCTGGCACTGGACGGGTCACACTCCACAATTGTCACTGAGGCGACCTGTGTCAGTTCGTGCGTGACAGGCGGGCAATCGTTAAGAAAATTTCTATAAAACTTGAGGGGCAAGAAATATTTTCTTTACACAATGCAGACATATTTTTAACCTATTCTGATCTATGGCTAACTGGGAATGAAAGGGCTGATCTTGCGTTTCAAGGAATTGAAAATGAAGAAGCGCTAAAACATAGAATAGGCGCTGGAGATACTAAAGACGGCAAAAAGTATGTAGCTGTAAAGTTTGCGTATGGAAATCGCTTTTCCATTCCCTTAGATTTTGAGTTGTTAAAAGCGCATGCACCATACTTTCAAGGGCATTAAAAGACAGATTGTCATATGAACTAACTTTTAACGAATACAAACGTGTTATCAAATCATCAGACACCGAAGCAAAGTACAGCATTTCTGACATCTCGTTAGAGTTTGACGTTGTTAGCAACCCTAAATTAGCAGGGCTGATTAAGAAACAATATCTGTCAAGATTAGCAATATATTACGAAAGAGTGATTCATCATACAACATATCCCAGAAGCAGGGCAGACACTATATGGAATTTTAGTTTTAGCGTCTTATCAATATCGCTTAAAGGTATTTTATTGCTGTGTGAAGATGAAGAACCGTTCAAAAGAGCAAGTGAAAAGTTTTTTAATCCTAAAATAACGAAAGTGCAATGTACAATTGACGGTAGTCCTAACCAAATCTACGCTAGCGGGCTTAGACCTTATCATCATTTTGACGAAATAAGAAAATTGTTTGGGGGTGGGAGGGGTAGAAATCCAACAGCAGACCTAGTGTCTAAAGATTTACATCTTCACAATGTTAGGCTTGATGATTATTTAACAACAAAATACGGTTTATGGATTGACCTAAGGTCAACAGAGGATAATGAGTTGTATGGAAGCGGGAGAAAAGTGAGAGACGTAATAAACATTCAAATTGATAAAGAAGAAGAAGCCGATAAACCGCTTAATGTACATTTGTTTTTATTATATGATGCGCAGCTGAATATTGAAAATAACAGATTAGAATATGTATTATACTAAATTATTTTTATTTTATAAAAAGCATGTCTGTTAAGGTTTATCCAAATGTGCCTACAGCACCGGAGATGCCAAGAGAAGAGATAGCAGGCAATTCTGCTGTTATAGAAACCCCTGAAGTAAAAACCTTCAGATTAACAAACATTACACAAATGCAACAAAAACTAGAGCAGGACCTTTCAAAATACAGCAAAACCAAACGAAGGTATTCTGCTGCCTTTAATGCTGTTACATATGTTAATACTGGAACATCGACTATAAGCGCTCTATCAGCAGGAACGAGTGTTGGTCTCTTAGCAACAGGTATTGGTGCACCCGCAGCTTTACCTCTAGGCGGTTTGTCTTTAGCTCTTGGCCTGTGTTCATTAGCTGTAGGTGCTGCTAGCAAAAAATTAAAACTAAACTCCAAAAGCACACAGCTATGGTTCAACTAATAACAGCTAAACTTAGCTCGTTCAAACTGACAATAAATAAAGCGCTTGTTGACTCAACCATCACGGATGAAGAATTTAATCGTTTACAGGCCGATTTTGATGACTACAAAAGACAAAAGTTTGATCTTCAAAGAAGGCGGGGACAAGTTTTTCTCAACAGCCAGACCCCGAGCAGATAAAAAAGGAATGCTTAAAAAAAGTAAACGAGACATTAAACTCTGTTCTAAACAGCTCACATTAACAACACCAAAAGGTGTTTATACTTTAGTTTATGAGTCCAAGCACAAAAAGACCGTTGATATTAATTCTGATTACCTTGTATTTATTTTAATTTAAATAATTTGCTTAGAAAGAAAGACAGCTGGCTAAGATTTTATGAAGGACAAGACAATTTTTGAAGGAATGCTCGGAGATACTTTTCAAGACACTGATGATTTTTGATTTAGAAGTATTGACCCAAAAACGTTACAGAAGTGTTTTTCATCTTTTTCCAATTCCAGAACCCTTAACAATAACCACCGTTAATATGTAGTTTGTTTTAATCGACTATTACAATTAAGAAAATCTAGAATCTGTCTCAACTAAACACAGATATTCTTTCTCTAACATTTTAACACCGGGTTTGGGCAAGAACTGCTTACCAGTTTGACGCTGCCCTGAGAAGCTAAATGGAGCTCTGTTGGTCGGGCGAAGTCCTTAGATCAATTAAAACGTTAATTTTGCACGATTGTAGCAGCTTTTCGCTTACCTGAGAGTTGGCTTTTTAAAGAGCTTTGTAAAATAAAAAATTCAGACACAAATTTTTTCTTTGGGTGTTTTCTTGCAGCTGCATCATGTCCGCGAACACGCAAGAAGTGACAAACTATGGGCATACGCCAAAGATTTCTAACTTCAAGGGATATCCTTTCCCGTTAGGTAACCAATTGATCATTTGAAGACAAACACCAAATTTAACTGTTTATGTATACACTTGGTTTTGAAACAATTTTGCCATTTAAGTGTCCAAGAACTCCAACAATAGGCAACCACCAAAATCATTTGGACTTACTCCTAATTTTTCGCCAGCAGGCTCCCATTAACATTGATACACAATGACAGTTATTAGCCTATTCAAAACATAACAAAACAAAATTTTCTTAAAAATTGTTTAACAAGAATTCCACCGCTCAAGCCGCTTGAACTATAAAACATTGTAAAAGTTTTAGACTGTAGAAGAATAACTACGCCCCCCAGATCTAAAGTTTATTTTAAAACGGGAAACGCTCAAACAAGTCCATATGTATTTTACGCACTTCGAGTCGCTTATTGTTCCTTATGAAGGCCTGCACCACAAAAAACTTCGAAAAACGCTTAATGAGTAATCTCAGATTTGTTCATTTGCTTTCATTGTTTTAGGTCGGATGGCGTTTATTCAAACCAGAATTATATAGAGGCCCAAATGGCTAGAAGATTTTTACAGCGCATGCAGCAAGTGCGTAATGATTGTTCTAATAATCTGAATTTATCTGAAATCTGATGACGCCTGAAGCCCAACAACATAATGACTCAGCCACTCCTTTTGGATTTGTGGTTTAGAGCTAACGCCCAAGAGTGTAAACCCCACAGTAAGAGACCATGATCACATTAGTGGGAAGTTTAGGGTGCAGCGCACAGAAATGCAATCTTCAACTAAGATTTGATCCAAAGACATGGAAGCTTGCCTGTATTCTTTCACAACTGGCGAGGTTATGACTCTCACCTTAAAAATGCAAGCAGTAACCCAGCCCCTTCAGGGTAGCATGCATTGCACAGTCATCAGAAAAGTACATGTGTTTCACTTTAAATAACTTTGTCTTTCACGACTCTATGCAACACATGATGGGTCTTTAGGGGCACTGGCTATGTCCTAAAGTCCTGCCCAATAACGTGAAAAATATTTTGACCCAACTCTCGTTGAAAGGGCGTTTACCCTTATGAGTACATAACATTGGGAAAGGTTTGATGAAGACACACTTCCTCCTAAAGGCGCTTTTTTCTAGCCTTAGAGGAAAGGAAATCAGTGACTCTGTTTACCAGCATGCTCAAGATGCGGGGCCCAGAAGTTAGATTGTAAAACAATGGGAGACAAATCATGATTCCTATTGATGGCTGATGTATGTTTGTTGGGGGACGTCTTTGAAAATTATAGAAAGACCTGCATGAAACATTACAGTTTGGATCCTGCGCATTATATTTCTGCACCCGGGATGACCCGGGACGCTTTCTTAAGTTTACTGGAGTACAGATTGATTATTGTCTGACCTACCAATGATTCAGATGATTGAAAACGGATTGCGTGGAGGAATTAGTATGGCTTTCGCATCATTACTGTAAAGCAAACAACAAATATTTGGGGCGACTATGACCCGAGTAAAGGTCTAACTATCTCATGTATTTAGATGCAAACAATCTGTATGGATGGCAATGGCGAAATCACTTCCTTTTACGCAACTTTAAAATGTACACAGAAGAAAACCCCCGAAAAATTTTCCCAAAGGCATTTAAAGTGGTTGGGCAGTTTAACGCCTGATCAACAGCGTGGATACATTCTAAAGTTGATTTAGAATATCCTTTGAACTCCATGACCTGCATAATGACTATCCATTACAGCAGAAGTCTAAAGATGGATCCCAGAGAGCCGCCTAAACTTGTGCCTAATTTCGAGGCAAAAAAAAATTATGTCTGCCATTAAAAGACTTCTAAAATTTTATTTAAGAACATGGTTTGAAGTTGACAGCAGTTCATCGCATAATGCTTTTAAACAAGAACAGTTTCATGAAACCATACATCATGAAGAACACTGATCTCAGAACTAAATCCACAGATGCTTCAAAAAAAAGACTTTTTAAAGCTGATGAACAACGCTGTTTTGGAAAGACTATGGAGAATCCGCACAAGCGCAAAGACGTAAAGATTGGTCCCCAGAGAGAACGAAGCAATTTAAGCTGACTTCAAAACCTAATTATCGGGACTTCAAAGTTTCCATGATCGCTTTTTGGCATAATGATGAAAAAAAAGAAAGGTCAAATTAGACAAACCTGTATTTATTGGGTTTACTGTTTTAGAATTATCAAAGCTTTTGATGTTAGAGTTTCTTTATGACAAACTTAAGCCCTCGTATCCTGAGTCCAGAGTACTTTTCCCACAGATACAGACAGTTTTTGTTATAGATATTCCTACTGAAGACATCTTAAAGACATGGGAATGGAAGTACTAAAGGACATGCGGGATGGAAAGGGACACATCTGATTACCCTAAAAGACTCGCCTTTCATTCAATTACTAACAAAAAGGGTTTTAGGAAAGATGAAGGATAAATTTTATCTGGAAAGGTAAATCAAGGAGTTTGTTGGTTTAAGGTAAAAAATGTACAGTATTTCGAGCCAGGAGAAAATCATTAAGAAAGCAAAGGGAATATCTCGCAGCGTTGTGCATCAAACTTTATCACATGACAACTACAAAGAAGCATTTTTTTGGCAATAAGACTTTTCATCATGACAACGTAAAACGCGATCTAATCTACATGAGATCAACACAACAGTTGTAACAAAGAAGTCATTAGATAGAACAAACACAAAACGGGTGTTTGTTAAACCCGGGAGTTTTCTTTATGCATCGGGCACTGGGGGGACCGCATAAACAGGGGTTTTTATATTTTCATCAACTTTTATTAAAAGATCAATCATAGCTTCATCCAATTCATTTAAATCTTTTCTCATGTTTGCTTGACGATTCGAATTTTTTTTTATTATTTCAAGATATTCTTTTTCCCAATTTGGGGGTTTGAGTTTGTGGGTGATCTGGATGATTTAGCATGCATTGATTAATCCTCGAAAATTTTTCCCTTTTAAATAGCATTACACGCCTAAAATTTATTCCCGTATCATTTTCAAGGTCTTTTCCCTTTTACTATTTTTGTTTTGTTCTGCGTTCCTTCTGGCTTCCATTTTAAACCAAAATATGTTTACGAAAATTTTAATTTAAAAGGGCGAACTGTGTCTGGCGGAATTATCTGCAGTTCTTTTTTCACAAAAATCTTTGGAGGAGCTGGTTGTTTTGTTGTGTCGTTTCTCGTAAATAATACACGGGCGGATTCATTTTTACAATTCTTTTTATTTCGTACGGGTCACACTCCAAACTGGATCTTTGCCCTGATGCGATTGTCCCTTCTGCTCCCCCGGTAAATAAAGGTACCTTACTTTCAAACCAATGGTAATAGTTTGCCGGATGAAGACTCTCCTTCAACAACATTTATGTTTTTCTTTGATTGCTTGTACTGGTTTTAAACCCTTTTAAAATTCTCATTATTCATTGCGCCCCAAAACTGAGGGCAGTCTTCTAACCCATTCTGTGTTGCAAGAATTGTCAATCACTCTCTGTGATACTGTAGGGGAAAAGTCTTTCGGCTAACTGTTTGTTAAAGTTTTCAACTAAAGCCTGTGATCTGTGAATCCTGAATGCCTCTTTTAATGGTAACTCTATGTTTAACAATAATTGATTCACTTGACCTTTAAATTCTTTTCCATCATCGACTTGAATCATGCGAGGGTAAGTTAGTGGCCCTCGTTGGGATATCAGTTGTATAGCAACCCGCAACCGCAGAACACTTTTGTGTTAATGGCTCCGCATCTTTGTATCTTGAAGCCATGTCAATGACTGTGATGCGTACTTAAATCTTTTTCGTCTAATCCTTCAGAGGGTAAAAATAGAAGATCCATTGATGGGTGTCGTTCGGTGTTGTATTCACAAAGTGCGGTCTCTGTATTCGTCTAGGGGCTGTAAATAAATTTGCCAAATCGCTTTTTTTAGATAACCATTCTTTTGCTGTTTGTTCACTGACTCCAGCTGCTTGGCTTAGCTTTTTAATTGCTGTGATGCCCTTTCCAATATCCTTTGGGCGAATAATAGATTTTGTTCATTTTTTATTCAGCCAATATTTTGTGCAACAAAATACACGACGGTCATACCAACGACAATAACCCGATTTCTTGGGATCTTTTGTTTTTCTGATGGTTGATAAAATCGCTGAATTTGGTGGGGGAAGTCTGACTGGTTTGCCTGTTTCTAGATAATATTGTTTTTTTTGCTTGATCAACATTTTTAAAAGTGTAAGCTGCATGCCTCTGTCTTTCAGTGTGTCATTAATAAAATCTAAAATGCTCAAGTCTCTGCCTTTCATAGGCGTCTTGTGCAGCTGCTAGTTGCTCCATAGCTTTGTTATGTCCTTTTTCTCTCGCTGTCATTCCCCAGTTTACTAAATGCAAAATTTACTGCCGCTAAAAGCAAGCGCATTCACCACAGCGCCGCCTATCATTATTGCGAGTGAAGCCATTTTTTTTAAATGTATTTTTTCTTACATATTTATATTGTCTGGAATTTTTCCTTGCTTAACTAGAAAATCTTTTTGTGGCAACCGAAGCTGCAATGATAGCAATCAGCTTTGCTGAATCCTCAAAGTCTAGTTTGCCAAGATCTGCCGGTTTTATTTTTAACAAGCTTTTACCAAGCATTGAGTATCCTACCTTAGGCCTCCAATAACAGCAGAATGGTATACAAGGTTGGTAACAGTTTTTTCGGTGCTCATTTTTATAAAATAAAATAATTATAATTATTAAAAAAACATGAACCAGCGATGATCTACTACAGCTACAAGGTGGCCTAAAACCTTCCTGACTTATGAATGACCAAATTGATGATCAAGCATTATGCCAAAAAAGGAGAGGGTGTATTTTTGGCAGCATGTGGGAAAACAAAACAGTTCCTCGGAACTGAATTCAGCATAGAACAGATTCAGCAGATGTCTTCACAAGACATTATAAAAATATCATAACAGGTTTTGAAGCGCAGCTAGGGTCTAGAATGGTGAAAAGTGTGGGCAAACGGTTCTTAGTTTGTACACTAACTAGTCAGTAGATTTGCTCCCATTGATTCTGAACAAGATCTTTACGTATGATTTAACGCAAGATCCATTTTTAACAAAGTCATTAGAGTCTCTAGGGTGTGATTTTTACTATAGATTTGGAACATTGTTATCGCCATTAATCATGGGGTTAATAACTTTTAATCTATAGATTTTATTTCCCTTCAAAATGAACGATCTGGAAAATCAGCAGAACCAGAAAACACTGAATCAGGTGGAGAAAGTAACCAAGCCAGAAAATCAGCAGAAAACGCTGAATCAGGTGGAGGCCATTAAAAATCCTGGGCGTGTTGAAGCAGGAAAAAAATTAGCAGAGTGGAACAGACAAAAAAAATTAATGTTACAGAATATATCATCATGAAAAATAACGCCGCCAACGCCAGAACAAGTTGATTTAATGCCAGCTATAAAAACTCCTGTGATACAAGGGCCCCCCAAAAACTTCATGGAATATTGAACTTAAAACTGTTGCCATTTTTGCGCCATTGCTGCTGTTGGGGGCAGTTATTACGCTATAAAATATATACACAATGGCAACAGAAACAAAAGAAGTTAAAAACAAACCTGAACCGCTAATACAGAAAAAGACAACTGCACCCAAACCGCCAATAACAAAAACATCATTTTGATTTCCCTTTATAATGGAATTTAATATTTTTTAAATTTTTTTTTAAAAATAGATCATGGCGTATTTAATAAAATGATAAAGTCAATAAAAAAAGACTGGAGTCCTATAAAAGACATTTCCATAGACCCGAATTTTAATCAATGCGGTTGCTTCGGATGTAAGACCTTCCTTAAGAAACTATGCAGAGAACGCTGAGCAAGACATCCTCAACGATGACGCGTTTTTTGAGGCGTGTGTGTACTATCTTAGACACTGCTATTTAAGATAAAAACTAGATTTTTATTTTTTTGATAATTATAAGAATTGGTTGTACTTAAAGGATGACTTAGTTATGATCTTGAGGTGACTTAAAACAAGAACTTAATTAAAAACTTAATCAAGAACTTTTTAAGAACTTTAAGTAACTTAATTAAAAACTTAATTAAAACTTGGGGTGGGCTTAATTAAAAACTTAATTAAGAACTTGGGGTGACCTTGGGGGTGGGAGTGTGTGTGGTGTACACAGGGGGGGGGGGGGGTGGCGTGCGTGCGTGGGGTGGGGGGTGGGGGTGGGGGACGTGCGTGCGTGGGGGGGGGGTGGGGGGACGTGTGTGTGCGCGCACCTTTAATTATTTATGCAACCGAATGTTCAGAAATAATATAGTTATTATCATAAACAACAAAACAACAACAAAAAACAAACACACACCACAAACATTTAAAAATAGGGAAGTGCTTGCATAGGAAATGGGAATGGGTTTTATTGGTTGGCGCTTAAGCGCCGAAAAATTTAAGACGGCTGCCCGGTCTCTCTGTCAACTGGAGATTATTCAAAGCAGCCACCAAGTGCATTTATCAAAAGCTTGATTTAATAAACAAGACAGTTGAATAAAGTACATTCTGCGGCCGCCCGAAGGCAGCCAAAAAGTTGAAGCAGGACGTTTAAGCGAAGCAGTGAAGCCAGTAATCACAGCAATATATACAAAGTCATGAAGTGCTTGGTGAAATTCAAGGCAGCCAACTCTAAACAACCCCGACCGCTCCTGCATGAGCGGTATCTAAAAATAGATCTTACGTCAGTGGTAGGCCCGCAGTGGTCTTACAGTCGCGCACACTGTTGCTAAAGCAGCCAACTCTAAACAACCCCGGGCCGCTCCTGCATGAGCGGTATCAAAAATAGATCTTAAAGTCAGTGGTAGGACTGGGAGTGCGCGCGCACTGTTGCTAAAGCAGCCAACTCTAAACAACCCCGACCGCTCATGCAGGGGCGGTATCTTTAAAAAAAGATCTTACGTCAGTGGTAGGCCATTCAGTTGCATAAGGGCACACTTGAAGGCAGATGAACTGGTTAAAATTAGAAAAGTATACACATCTTAATACAGATCAGCTTGCCACATGAACCTGAATCTTAGTTAACAATCAATCAAGTCTGATACAAAATGAGAACTTTTTACTTGGGAGGAACAGCAAAAATGTTTCAAATATAAGTTTTTTAGCATACAAATCAGCCGTGTTTTACCTCCGCCTTAAGAAATGAACGCCATGTTTTTTAAACATGGCTTTAGCTGTCTCAAGCCAGCTCCCAACAATCAACGCTTTATGGTTTGTTTTGCTTCGGCCAACTTTCAACAATGCAGCGCCATTTTTTTAGATAAGAAAACCCTCTCATCAATAGTCCCAAAAACGTATTAAAAACTGGCTACATCTTGTTTTCATTTCCTTGAACCACAAACCTTTAAGATAGTCGTTCATTTCCAAAGCGTTAGTTCACTTTTTCGTTTTTTTAGAAAAACAATCTCCCGGTTTCACAACATGCTTCGCCCAATTTCTTCAACAAATACTCTAACATGCAGTTAAAGTAAAACTTATGGCCACAAATATCACAAACCTGTTCTTCAGTAACGTTTAGCCATTTTAAAATAACACAATTAAAACACAGTGGTCACACCAGAGCGCCAACAAAACACAGCCTTCTTTGGCGGAGCTCCAACAACAATGACAGCCCCGTCGTGTAGCGTGACAGCCTCGATCGGTGTTTGTCGACGTGGCAATCTCGAATTTTCCCAAAAGTGGTGCAACCCAGCCAGGGGGCTTCGTTTACACAGCGCGGGTTAACCTAGTCGTGAGCGGCCCCCACGCGGCGCAGTGTTAGCGTAGGAAGGTGATTTTCATGCTAGGCAGGAAGGAGGGGGGAAGAGGGGTAGAGGAGGGGCAGCAGTATTGATTTTTTGGCCTGTGTGTGTGAGTGTTTCTCTGTGTGTGCATGTGTCCCTGTTAGTTTTTTGTGTGTGTGTGTGCGGCGCGTGTAGTGTGTGTAGTGTGTGTGTGTGTGTGTGTGTGTGTGTGTTGTGTGTGGTTGTGTGTGTGTCTGCCCGCCTCTCTGTCTGTCTGTCTGTCTCTCTCTCTGTCTCCCCTCTTCTCTGTCCTGTCTGCCGTGATTCTCTCTCTCTCTTCCGCCACAGGAAAAGGCGGCTTTTAGGCCACTTTTCGCCCAAAACTCGGGGGAGGGTGAAAGTGGCTTAGAGTCGGCTTTTACTGTTCTCTCAACCGCAAAAAGGAACCCCCCACCTATATAACATCGGCGGTGGGCAAACCAAAAACATTTCCCGATGACAGCCGCAGCAAGCTCGAAACAAATTTGTAGAGTTTTAAACCTCGAGTTTTTAACCTTCCTTTTTAACATCATTGACAGATATATATATATATATATATATATATATTATATATATATATATATATATATATATATATATATGGTGAGAACACCACAGCATTATGGACTGTGGTGTGTCTCTATTTGACACCAAGAGCACAGACACAATCAGCAGTGTCTCCCTGATGAGTCCCATCCAGCGACGAAAGGCCTAGGAGCAGGCAATACAAATAGATGTGCCTTCGAGAGCGATTACGATGGTTCCCTCAGGCAGCATATTTATAATATATTCCCCCCATTTTCTTCATCTTCAATTTTTTGTTTTGTTTTGTTTTCTTTCTAAAAGTTCAAATCTTTGCCAAGTCATTACTATAATGACTGAAGAATTGTTAGCCTGCACTTGTTTTCCCCCACTACTTAATTGTTCAGCATTATATAATATATATATATATATATATATATATATTATATATTAATATATATATATATATATAATATATATATATATATATACTGAACAACATTAAAAACGCACCGCTTGCCAAAAGACCCAGACAACGTTGGTAGTACAGAATTATTTAATGAAAGTAAGCATATTTGATTACGCATCCATTTTTTCAATTAAACAAAATGTCTGTTCTTGACAAGAATGGCCGAATTCATCTGAAATTAGCTGTTGACTTCACTAGGTCCCTGTCAAAAAGTACACCACGACGAGCATGTCCGTCCGCGAGCTCTAATACCATGTGTCCGCCATTTGCCCCGATGCACGCTTGGCAGCACCTCCTCATGGAGTAGACAAGGTTGTGCAAGAACGCCTGTGGCAGTCCATCCCACTCCTGGGTCAGTGCGCGCCTCAAATGATCGAGAGTCTGTGGACGTCTTCCACGGGCCACAAGAACGCCCCAGCTCATCCCAGACGTGTTTTAATGGGAGCCATGTCAGGGGACAGAGATGGCCAGGGCAACACGGCAATGTTGTTCGCCTGGAGAAACGCAGCGGTGGCTCTTGCGGTGTGGGGTCGTGCATTATCATGCTTGAAGAACTGCAGCTCCGGGTGCTGGCCAAACAGTGGGACGACGTGGTTCTGCAGCACCTGCTGGTACGTGTTGGCATTCACATGGTTGTCAAAAAAGTACAGAGTGTCCGGTAGTCATGACTGAATGCCCCCAAACCATCAGACTGCCCCCTCCCCATCTATCGGCTTCAAACACGCAGCAGTTGGCGTAGCGTTCCCCGACACGCCTCCAGACTCTCATTCTCCCGTCAGCATGAGATAACGCGAAGCGACTTTCGTCAGAGAACAGCACAGCTCTCCACT